>MQUG01000347.1:0-135844 GCA_007213375.1 Steinernema feltiae | reverse complement strand
TCCGAATCCAAGATGGATCGGTTGATAGGCTTCAACTCTCGTCAGCTCCACCGCCTCACGGACCTTCCAGAAGCAGAGTTCCGCACGTTTTTGCAAGATTTAGGGCTTCTGCGCAAATCGAATACTGTAAAGTGTCCGTGCGGAGCCGCAGTTCTACGCATCGAAACTCCAAAGGAACGACGACCTCAACTGGTATGCCCGAAGTGCAAGAAGCGCATCTCTGAGGCTTACGGGACGTTCTTTGCCGAGTCCAAGCTCTCTTATCAGCAGGTACAATTGTTCTTTCCGGTGAAACTCCCTGCATTTAGGCCTTTTACCCAGATCTTCGAGCTGACATATTGGTGGAGTCAGGGGAACGTGGACTACAATTTTCTCAAACGAGAAGTCCTCTCGACCCGCGACGACACTTTCTTCTCCGACAGAACGATCTGTGATTGGCTAAATTATTGTCGTGATGTCTGTGTCGAATCGATTTTGAAAGACGAAGACAATCACGTCAAAATTGGAGGCCCAGGGACCATCGTTGAAATCGATGAAACATGTATTTCTAAGCGAAAGTATAATCGTGGCAAGCATCTGTCTGGAATGAGTCTTCAAAAAACAGACGGCGGATGAACGAGTGACAAATCAGTCAGTGCAGCAGTCGCAGTCGTGGCGAACGGTCGGTCGCTCACGCGGGCTCTCACTCACCAACATCGGGACTTCGACGCGTGCATCCAGCTGCGCAAGGACTTCGACGCGTGCATCCAGCTGCGCAAGGACTTCGACGCGTGCATCCAGCTGCGCAAGGACTTCGACGCGTGCATCCAGCTGCGCAAGGACTTCGACGTCGACGCGTGCATCCAGCTGCGCAAGGACTTCGACGTCGACGCGTGCATCCAGCTGCGCAAGGACTTCGACGCGTGCATCCAGCTGCGCAAGGACTTCGACGTCGACGCGTGCATCCAGCTGCGCAAGGACTTCGACGCGTGCATCCAGCTGCGCAAGGACTTCGACGCGTGCATCCAGCTGCGCAAGGACTCCGGTGAGCGCGGAGCTGCTCCGCAGTGGAAGCAACCGCTCTCTGAGCGCGGAGCTGCTCCGCAGTGGGAGCAACCGCTCTCTTGTCTAATCAGCATTTCAGACTTGCCAGGCAACACACATATTGGAAAGAAGTTCCCATATTGCCTCGGGGCGATGGACGTATTTTGCTAGCGAAATTGGGATCTATATCTTCTTCTATATTCAAAACAAGCACAATCTGATAACGACATTGCGGAAAACCAAGTATTTATTCTATATGTCAAACAAAATTCCGATCTTCACGTCCTATCTAACTTTCTCTGAAATATTTGACATCAAGACAGAATTCATTCTGCTGCTCACCTCCTTGGCTTTCTTCATTTCCTCTGCAGAATCCCAATCGCTTTTGACGTCGTTCATTGTCGGATAGTCATCTCGACGTTTCTTCTGACCTCGAGCGATTCTTTCCTAAACTGGTTGTGAAGGCGCTAACAGATCGGATGAGTTCACCGCTTTTGCATCCATCGGCAGAGCGCGCGGTTTGAGCTTCTTTAGAGATTCCTCCACCCTTTTCAAGCGTTCCTCCTCTCTATCCTTTCGGGAAGCTTCGTCGCACGCCTCTCGTTGCGCTTTCCGCTCTGCGTCGCGCGCCTTTCGTTCGGATTCTTCCTTCACTCTCCTTTCAGTTTCTTTCGCCTTCCCCGCATCGTCCTTAGCTCTCTCTGGAGCGTCTTCCGTCGCCTTCCGTTCCGCCTGAATATTTTTTGCGTCTTCCTCTTCAGCAACTTTTCGTTCAGCTTCTTCTCTCAATTTCTTTTCAGTTCCTCGCGCACCTTTTTCTCAATTTCCTGTTTCACTTTCAATTGTGATTTCTTCCCGAAAAGGCTTCTCTTCTGCATCCTTCGCTTTGGCATTTTCTTTCTGACCTCGCAGGTCTTCTTCCTTCTTTCTGATCTCATCTTCGCCGCGCCGTTCGCTCTCCTCCCGCAAACGCGTTTCCTTCTCGACTTGCGCCTTTTCTTCCTTTCTACGATGTCTGTCCTTATCTCTCTTCAAGCGGTCCTTCTCTTCGTCCTGGTCGTTTTCTTTCTCCTCATCCTTCGAATCCCAATCACTCTTCACATCATTCATCGTCGGGTATTCGTTTCGGTTTCGCAATTGTCCTCGAGCGATCTTTGCCTAAATTTACTTTTACTTCACTCTGGTCATAAATTCCCGCACACTAACCTCCTTTTCACTCAGTTCGAAAACCTTTGGCTTTCTCTTCATTTTGTCCTTCGAACGGCATTCGTTGTTATTGGATTCTGGCGGCATCGGATTCAGCGTCACCTTCATCAAATCATCGGCAATCTTGGACGCTTTCATCCAGTCAGCACCTTCGACGTCAGGATTCGATTCGATCTCGTTGTGAGAAGTTTTCTTGTTTTTCTTTGACGAACCGCCTTCCGATCCGCTTTCGTCGCTTCCCTCTTCATCCCTTTTCTTTTTCCCTTTGCTCCGCTTGCTTCTCTTCTTTCGACTTTTCTTCGATCTGTGGGACTTCTTTGACTTGTTCTAAACAACGAAATTGATATTACGAGCTATGCGAGGAAAAATTGCAAACGTACCATTTTGTTAGATTTCTTGCTTTTGTTCTTTTTCGGCAGCTCCTCTTCGTTTTCCTTCTCGTCTTCACCGCCATTCTTTGCACCTTCCTCCTGTTTATCCTCTGCCTTCGGATTCATTTCCTCGCGTCGATCAGCACTCCACTTCACCTTGATTATCGCATCGGCTGACGCGCTCGCCTTCTTCACGACATCGGATTCGGGTTGTACAGCAGACGAGGATAACTGCTGTTGACTATCGAAAGGCGCGTTGGATTCGGGCGCATCGGAGCTAGAAGGCTTTGATGACAGCTGCGGTTGAGGGAGAGGAGAAATGCCCGGATGCACGGTAGCATACGGCTGCTGTGGAACTCTCTAAAATTCCTGAATTTATGAGAAAACGAAGCAAGCACTACATAATACGAATTGTCCTTGTCGGAGAGCCTCGACTGCAATCCCGTCGACGTTTTCTTCGGCGTTTTCTTTCGACAAAACTGCGGAATGCACGCGACAACGGAAAAGAATAGCGCGCCGATCGAGACTACGGTGATGAAGGGCGCCGTCGGTGGACAGAAGCCGATGACGTCAACGAATTTCATCGCAAATGAATGTCGAAGCCTCCGGTGGAGTCAAAACCTTCGCCACACCACTATGCGACCTCTTGACGTTTCGCTCAATCGTGAAAGTGGAACTCGGAAGCGAGCAGCCGCCGTTGCATGTCGCGTGTCTCAAACCTGAACGATATGCAGTTGACGTCATTGCAAATTTTGCAACTTGTGGAAGTCCAGTAAATATGAAGCGTCGTAGAAGACGTCAACGAAACAGCCTTTAGCTGGTTGAAGTGATCCGCGGTAATATATGTAGTTTGTTATCGTTACTCGGCATCACATCAACTAGTTTTCCCAGCGACGCGCCACACCGACTAATCCGCCCGGGAGTATATAATCAATTTATTCTCCTCCTGATTCCCTCTAAACTCCACTGGCATAAAACGAGTTGTTCTGAGTCGTCTCTTGAAACGGATACTCCATTTGCGATTCAACTGTTCCTTCGCATGTCTTCAGTTGAAGGTCGTATGGATCAGTGCTTCCAGAAGTCGACTGGTATCTCGATTTCGGATTCGCTGTCTTCGCATCTGTGGTTGTGTCGATAGTTACGCCGAAAACTCGAGAATCAGTCAGTTGGGACGGGGCGTGTCTTGAACTCTCTTCATTCTTTTTGGTAATCTTCGTTGTCGTCTTCGTCTTTGCTATTTGTTGAGGTTTCTTGCTAACAATAAACAAAGTCGTGAGGAATAAAAAGCCAAATGAAACTTACGACACAGTGTCAAGGGAGAGATTCTTGAAGAAATCATTCGGAACGGTGGTCTTTCGTGCATCAAGCGATTTGAAGTATTGAGGAGCAGTAGAACGCGTATCGGAAGAGGCATCAGGCGCTGCGCCTTGTTTCTTCTTCTGCCGGCAAAATTTGACCATAGGAATCACCCACCATAGGGTCACGAAAACACCTATATAAAGGGATCATTCGCAGAGGTTTGAGAAGCACGACTCACCGAAAATAAGCACGAGCATGAGAATGCCCACAGTGTAGAAGACGGCGTCGCCCGGCGGGGCGCAATCGTACAGTAGAAGCGGCCTCATCTTCTGGATACCAGAGAGTAAGCTCCTCGCATAGATCCCCACTTCACGCGGTTCGCAGCGGAACGGACATCGATGAAGGCAGTCAGGGACCGTGAAAAAGACGTCGATGACTTGTCGGCGCTGGATACGATGATGTTCTCCTTCCCGTATTTGCCGTAAAATTGCCTGTAATTGCAGGCGAATCCTTCGCGAAAACTGCTGAGTCCCACGCGCTCGTACTCGGCTTCCGGGTCGCTGGCGTTGTTGACATTGAAGAAGTAGATGAAAAGGTTGAACATCCGATCAGCGCTAAGAAACTCGCATTGCCTGAAAACAGAAATTCTTGGTTGATTGCGAGAAGTCATGGCCGCCTACTCGTCACATCTCACTTCACAGTTGAGTTGCTCAAAGCAGAACGTCGTCCCTTGCAGATCGTAGCAAGATTCAGATGTGCCGTTCATCATTCGGATTCCACAGTGCGCGGTCGAATCCGACTGATCGCGACGTTTCAAAAATCTGAAAGTGAAGTGCGGCTGTTAGACTCTCGTACTCGCAGTTCACGACTTCCTTCATATCTTGTTGGCTCTCTTCCGAGCGGACAATTACAGTAACCACTATGAAAATTGCACTCGTTGTCAGAACCTCTTTATTTCATTTCAATTCATAATTTCTCAATCATTTTTTTCCCAACAATTTCGTGGCCGAACAGCTCCATATCTCGCAAGAGCATCTCTCGTGCGAGTGCGTAGCGCTGCTGATTTTCAGGCACGCAGCGCGGAGGCATTTTCGTCTGCCGTTTGGTCTTCACGGTTTTCTTAATCTTGCTGTGAGCTTTCCGTGGTTTTGAGTAAGGCGCTTGGAGTGAAGAGGGCCTCTTCCGAGTCGCCGCATTCGGTATCTCCAGCAGATCGTCCCAGCGCTGCTTGAGAGCGACTCCCGCGGCCAGAATCGATTGGTCGAAGCGTCTTTTGCGCATTTGCATCCTGTGGGCCTTTAACGGGGTTGATTTCACTTCACCTGACAACGAGTTGTCGGGGGTTGACGTGCTGTTGAATGCGGAGTTATTGTCGCTGGAAGCCATTTTGGTTGATGCGCAGTCAGGTGAATCATTCCCTATATGCGCTGATAGCTACGCGTTGCTAGCATCCTTTATGTACTGTAGCGTTGCTTTCGTAATGTGGAAGCTAATGGCTGTAATTGGACAAAACTCCGATAGTTTGTGATGTTCGCGAACTACACGCGATCTGAGTCAACCACCTAATGAACGAACGAGAAAACCCCTCGAACCCCCGTTATTTTGAACAAGAAAAGATTGAGACTAATTTTTAAAAACTCAATAGTCCTTTTACAGAGTATAACAAATTATATAAACCAACAACACACAACTACGGAGAGGAACAAGGAAGAACATCATGCGGTTTCTGAGTCATGATCTTTGAGTATACAAAAGATCTTGGGAGCGAAGGGCTACGCTGCGATGCGTCTGTTTTGCAGCGCTCACGAAGAAAGTCCGTATCATCCATGTAGACACGAATCACTGCTTCTTGAGGATTGCGCGCAATGTCAGGACGCTTCTTGGTGAACAGTTTGTGCATCTTGGAGTGACGAGCATATTCCAACGACGAGCCGAATCCTTTGTTGCACTTGGTGCACTTGTAGTGGTGTGCGTGAGCGTGGAACGTGTTGACATGCGTGAGACGACGCTGCTCAGTCAGGAAGCGCTGCGGATAAAGTGGTCAGAAAATGAACGGAAAACTACTTGAATTACCTGGTTGCAGCGAGAGCAGGAGTAGTAGACACGTCCACGATGCACGGCAGTCTTGATAGGAGGACTCATAGGCGGCTGGGTGCTGTTGACGATCGTTTGCTTGACCCGATCCAGAGACATGTGTTGCGGACGCACCCACTGCGCTGGAGAAGGTGAGTTGGAGGCAGAGGAGTTAGCCGACGACGCGTCTGACGACGACGGGGTAACGCTAAGGCGAGAGAAACGGCTGTTCAGGTCCATCTGAAAACAACGGTGTGTTAGAATATTCAGACCACATTTACACCGATGCAACGTTGCAATAGATCGCACATAACATTATTCAAATTTAAAAAATCACTAGAAACATCCGAGATGCTATTTTGTTGGATTTTGGCTCAGAGAAGTCCAAATCTCATCGAAGCTCAGCTATGGGGGAGCCAATGGCGTGAGAATTTCATGCAGGGAAGGTCCTTGACGCCACAGTACAGCATTTGAATTCAAACGAAATCCCGAACTTCTGAGAAAACGCGGGAAAACGAATCAGCATTTGCGCGTCTTGCGTGGATTCCCTAGGGATCCCGTGCCTACGTGACAAGCGCACCTTTCTCGATGACGTTTCCCTCCGCGTTACACGTATTATAAAATTAAAGCAAATGACGAGGAGGAAACCACTCGTCGATTCTCCAACAAATTAGGGAATTTTACTATCAATCATGAGCACCAGCGAACAAACACGTGGATGTTGTGGATGTTTTTTTTAGTTTGTCTGTCCGTGATCTCATTGGGGTTTTCCATCCCTGGACTGGACGCTCTGTTGATTTCGTTTCTTTTAAGATAAAATGACTAGCAGCGGGACTCCAATTGATGATGAAGAGATCGCTAGGTTACTTTCGCTCGCTACGAAGAAGGTAATTTTGGTATTTTTTCTCACCTGTACAATTTGTGCCAATTAGAATGTGTCAAAACAGTTTGCAACTGACCTCATCGCGAAACTTCCCCAAGCGTCACGTACGCAGTCTCTCTCGAATATGGGACGCCTCATTGAGTCCAGCGTAGCGGTTTTTGGGTACAAAGTTGATCAGACCCATTCAGAAGCTTTGAGTGCTCGGCATGAATTCATTAGTAAGCTTGTAATTCGTAATTTTCTCTAATGAATTTTCTATTTTTTAGAAACAGAAACACCTAGAAAGAAACAAAAGGAAAACAAGTCGGACGAAAGTAGTTCGAAGAAAAGCCGAGCCTTATTTGACTATGAAGCCAGCGGAAGTGGCATAAAGGATACAGATCTGTTCCAGCTGCACGACAAAGGCGTAGAAGATCTCGATAGTATGCTTAGTTCCATTTCGCAGACCAAGAAGTTCCAGCTGCCCAATGAGGATTTCAATGTTGAAATGGACGATAAAGAACCGTTTAATCCACTTTATTCGAAGACTATTCGCCGCACTGGAGTTACACCTGGCGCACTTATGTTGGTCAATGCAGCGACAAGCGAAAGTGGGTTGGAAATGCGTTTGCACCCACGACCATTCGGTCAAAGACGTGAAAATGCGACATCTATCATCGAGGAAGAAGAATTGTCTACAAATGAAGGACTATTAGGTTTGTACTCTTTTCGTGCACCAAGATTATTTTGCGAGTGTTAAGAATTAATGGGAAAACATAACTTCGAGAACAGATCGAACTTTACGGAGGATTTTCAAGACTTTGATTCAATGTGGCACTGCGAAGTTTCAGCAGAACTGCAAGGTTTGTGAATCTGCGATTTGACTGCTTCTCAAAATTGTTTCAGAGGCAGTCGACTCGAACAAGCGTATAACAAGAAGAGGCAAAAAGACTTTCGAGACCGTTTACGTGCTTACCAAAGGGAGCATCGAAGAACCCCTCTACATTGGTCAAAACATGAGTAACACAATGCGGGGCCATGCTTGGACTATGCCAGATCGTTTGCCACTGCAGCCGTTTCATCTTGCGCACATCCCTAAGATCACTGAAGCTGATTTCAATCTCGACGTCCTAACTAAATCAAGACGAGTGAATGCTGACTTGGATTTGGCGGCTGCTGTCGATTTTCTAGAACATGTTTTCGGCTCTACAGAACTCATTCGTGAAGACGAAGACTACTGGGAACAATCATCAAACCACATTAGGTGTGTTTGAGCGTTTGTGAATAGCATTACCGTCTTCTTTGCAGCGATGACGTTTGTCCGGACACTTGTTTGGGCACCTTGCAGTCGATAGTAGCAGTTGATGTTGCAGCCGATGTTAGCATTGTTGATGTTCCGAATGCTTCTGTGCATATCAGCGATGTTTCGAGTTCGAATACATCTGCACGCATCATCGATGTTCCGAATACATCTGCACGTATCGTCGATGTTCCCAATACTTCTGCGCGCATCAGCGATTTACCGAATACTCCTGCTCGCAATATGGCTGATGACTCGCATTGGAAAACAATCCGGGGAAGTGATCCTGGAAAAACGCCCGGCACGCTTGGCAGACCGAGAAAGAAGCCTGTGGCTGTTGACAGCAGACTGGAAATGCTGACCATGGATGATGTGGAGACATCATTGGAACAACGAGCAGAGCGCCACAAAGCCATCAAGAAGTCTTCTGATGTCATTGGTGATTGTGTCCAGGATCACGTTGGAGATCGAGAACATTTTGATGCAGATTTGTGCGATCAACTTAACAACTTTTCTATCCGTTATACCTGTGTAGAATCTGTCGTTCCGGTAGCTTTTCTGTCATTTGGCCTTTCATACTTATTTTTAATGTTTAGCATAAGCCGGTGAGGATGTTAGAGAAAATGATTTTAGAAGACCTTCTAAGACAGAAAGAAGTTTATGGGTGTGAACAAATCGAAGGATGTTGCAAAAGTCTTGATAGGCTCTCGATTACTAGCAGTGAAATCACCTATGAGGAGCTACTGAGAATGCATCACAAAGATAATAGATCGGTTAACGGCTCAGGTCGTCCTAAGATTTTTAACACGCCGAAGAAACTCAGAGGCCGAACGCGCACTCCGTTGCGTCCTGTTCTTGATTCGGTTCTGGAGGATCCATTAGAAGCAGAATATCAAGCTGCTGCAGGTGGTTCACCGGTTCATCCTACGTTGGACGGTGAGGGTGATGACTATCTGTGTGAAGCTCTGCAGGCGAACAACCACGACATTGAATCATCGACAACAGGGCTTGGTGAAGACTATAACCACCAGAATGAAGACGTTGAGCCTATTAGCGCAGATGAAGTCACCAACGCTGTCTATTCCAACGACAAAACTGGCGGTACCGTCGATGACGCCTTAAACCAAATGGCATTCGACACGGAAAGCCAAACGCATAGCCAGAGAGCATGGACGCAAGCAAAGTATGACGAGGAAGAATGCGAGGTTGGTCTAATCTTAATTACGGTACTGCAATTTGTAGTTTTTAAGATGCTCATTGGTTGCAAGTTCAAGCAGAGTAGAGTGGATGCTGCCCTTGTGAAACGTGCAATCAAGACGATCTTGTCTGATTCAAAAGTAGGCGAAGCGAAGTTTTTCTCAAGTTGCTTGCTTACTCTAATTTAGCAAGCGATTGACCAGAATATATCAGTGGAGGTAGCTATAGGCATCGTTCAGGACGCTCTATCCCAAGGAGTCTCGACGCAGCAGGGTCAGAAAATGGAAGAACCTGAACATGACGAGCAGACGAATGAATACAAGGCAAGTCTTTAAACTTGTTACATAGCCTGATAACCATTGTTTAGAAGCTGAACGTTCGCATGGGCGACTTCACGGTTGATGGCCACCACACATTTACGAATATGCTCGCTCGACTTGGTCCGTATGTCGACCCGCAAACAGCAGAAGATCTAAAATCGGCTACCGCGATGACAATTCTGCTGCACATGTGCAACGAAAACGTATTTACAGAGTACCGCGAATTTCTTTTAAAACTTGCGTAACGTTTAGGTGCTTAACTTGAACCAAGAAAGATGTCCGATTCGCGGAGTCGTTAAGGAATCAGCTCTTAACGATTTCGACATCAATTCAATGACCTCGGATAACTGAAGCCCGGTGGCGTAATTAGCTATATTATTGTAATACATATCATTACTGTTGACGAATATTATTGTCCCCTATTGTACTTGTATATAAACTTATACTGGAACTGTTTTCATGTCAGCAGTGAAGTAAGCGAAGGAGCGATCGACTTACATGACGCGCAGAGAAAGCGATGCGATAAATGTGCGATAGGCTGCAAGAACGTTTCGCAGTCATAAATATGCAGCGAACGCAATAATTCGATCAAAATGCTGCGTTCAAATATGAAAAGCGAGCAATGCGGAATCACAACAATCTGCCCACGCCCGATGCAAAGCGCCCAATTCATGAACACCGTACCGCACATCTTATCTTCATCGAGCGCGCGCTCGCTCTTCTTCCCACCAAGAACGCGTGCCATCGATTGGCTGGAAGATTCGGCGTCTTGGCCACACAGAGAGCCAACTGCCGCGTTGATTTCCGATTGGAACTGCTGGTCGACGGCGATAACAGAGTCGACGTCCCCAACCGGTGCTTCGAGGTCACCATCGACGGAGAATTCGCGGTTATCGAAACTCACGCGCCACTGCCGACGCGTCACTTCGACTCGGCTCGAGTTGTCATCTATCAGGTTGTCAGTCTGTCCAGTCCCAAGAACTGGGACGACCCCGAAGTTGTGAAAAAGCTCAATTTGGTGGCGCGGTTTCCGAAACGTCATCTCTTCGATTACCGCCGCAAGAAGACGGACGCGGACGCCCTCGAACCACAACTGAAGGTTCTGAGATTCGCAGAGAAGCGAGCGACCGCTGTTTGACTCAAATTTTCGGTTTCTTTGTGATTTTATTGAAATAAACACTTCTCTCATCAGAGGCTGCAGACAGTCAGATATTGTCGGAGAAATCGCATTCATCCCGCGAATCACAGTCAGGACGGACGATGGTATTTTGCCGTTCAGAATGGCACGTCATCAGTTCCCTGTGCGACTGGGATTTGCGATGACAATCAACAAATCGCAAGGTCAAACTTTTGATCATGTTGGCATTGATTTGGAGCAAGAAGTGTTCGGTCATGGGCAATTGTACGTTGCTTTTTCGAGAGCGACGTCCTCAGAAGGAGTGAAAGTCAGCGTTTCTCCGGAAACTTCAGCTTTACCGCTAATATTTCTGAGAAACGTTGTGTACACAGAAGTTCTGTAGGAAGCTTTCTTTCCATAGACACCATAGAAGTCCTGCTTCTGTAGGCAGCTCAAGATTCAAATGGAAGGAAGGTTGGGCGATGATGAGGGAATGGGCTGTCAACGTGACAAAAGCCCACTCTGAGCCCAGTCGAACGGTAGAGGTCTCTGCACGCACGTCCTGCAGGAGGATGATCACGCAGCGGTAGATGAACGCGGATGTACGATGAAAAGCTTTATGCATGAAGCGTAAAAGCAAACTAGACGCCAAAACCCCCGTACGGGGGTTTTTGCGGCTAGTTGTTAGCTATTGCAGAAGCGAACGGCGGAGTGCACAGAAGCTGTAAATATCGACGGCACTGAAGAGATGCGAGACGGTTGAAATTCCGAAAAGCACAAGAAAAATCAATTGATAAGAAGAAAGCAAACAAATTTACTCCGATCTGTAACAAGAATTAATGACACCACGACACATATGCACCCAGACGACAAAGGAAGAATGAATATCGCCAATAAAGCCTAAAAGCAAAAAAGACGAAACTCGTTTTTATCGTTTTATTCATTCCTGTGTTTATGTACAAGCAAAAAGATATTAGTCACAACGCAACCAGGTTCAGCGGCGACGCCAGCACCAGCAGACCAGAGCAGCAGCAGACCGAGCTGATCGCCTCCTTTCAGGCGGCGTTCCAGTCGGCGGCGATCTGCGGCTTCGCGATGGGCGCCGACATCTTCTGCATCATCGTGCAAAACATCCACAATCCCTCGGTCGCCATGTGCTACGCGGCCAACTTCGCAGAACGATTCGCGAAGCGCCCATCCACCACTTCTCCGGGACTCTCAAGTTTTGCGGAGTGAAGGACAGCAGGATCACCAAGGTTGTAACGATCAGCACCTCTCAGCACGTGTGACGGAGATGCGAATCAATACCCCGTGACGTCCAGAATGGCCGCGTTTTCCGGAACTGAAGTTGTGCCAGCCGAGTAATTTTTCGTTCTCTTCTCGCAATTTATCTTTGGAGGTTAATTCCGGGCGACTGATCTCACCAGGAGAGTTGCCTCCATCGCCATTTTCAATCGAAATCATGAATTCACATGCATTCAATGAGCAACACTCGATTCTGCTCTCTGGTCGCCTGACTCTCTTCCCGCCTCTGGTCGCCTGACTCTCTTCGCACCGCTGCTCGCGAGCAATAGATTTCCGCCGCGTTGTATAAAAGCAAAGTGCGTCCCTTATTACTTGCGGGTGGACATGGGGCGACGGTGCCAGAATCCGCCGGCGTGGGGGCCGCTGGTATCGTGCGATCGCAGTGGCATACCGGAGTCGCTATTCCACTGGAATCCCGACCTCCGACGTAGTCACGCCGGGTACACGACCTCTGGACGTAGCGATGTTTCATCGTCAGTTCGGCGGAGAAGATCAGATCTCCTATGCCGGTTGGAATCTTCCATCGCCAGCTCTTCCGTTCAACAAATTTTTGACAAATTCGCCCTTTTGACCGACGACGTGGTCACGGTCGGAAACAGAAAGTGGGAGATGCAAACAGGCGGCCAAATCAGAAATAAAGGTAAAAAACAATCAAAATTCTTCAGCTCGAGGAACCGTTTAGAGCAAGCACCAAGAGAGCCGACCGAGTACAACGTGAGAAATAAAGAAATAATAAATTGCATTCAAATATAAAAATTTTATTAAAACCGAGTGTCACGCGCACTCTGCGCGGACTTCAGATGAACCGGCATAAATCTTCAAAAGAGATGATTCCACGTGTCCTTCTCGTTCCTAAACGGAGTCACATTCAACGTGAGAAGAGCTGAAGAATCACTTACTCTTGGACTTGCACACGAGTGACCGGGAGGCGCTTGTGGAAGAGCTCGATGAAGGGAATCGTCTGCGAGTTCTCGCGACCGAAACTCGCCACGGCGACCTCTCAATCTCAATTCTCGGCACTTTCCCGTCACTCCGGTCAATCTTGCCTGAAATAATAGAGGTTGAAGGAGCCGTGCTCGAAAGCTTTCTGCGGGTTGAAACCAAGCGCGTGCACAACTCGAATGCAAACGGTGTCAAAGAACTCATTTATTTGATGCAAAGGACGCGTTCATTTCAAATCCAGCGCCTCAAGCAACGACTGCGCGCTGCCGTTGTTCTCGTCGATGACGCGGGCGATGAAGCGCTTCAGGTACCCGGCGAGCGAAACGATGAGGAAGAAGTCGGCGACGAGGAGGACGTGCGCGGCGTCGCTGATGTTGAGTTTGCGGAAGAACTTCAGGTCGTCGTCGGGGATCTCCTGGTGGAAGTCGGTCCTCTCGGGCATTTCTTCGCCCACATGCATGTCGATCCACTCGCGCACCACGTTCAGGTGCTTCGCCTTAAAGTCGTCAAAGCGCAGAGACGTCGAGTCGGCCACCTCGTCGTAGATTCCGAAGAGATCCGCGAAGAAGATCGAGCGCTCGGCGAGTTTTCTCTGATCGAAGACGACTTCCTCGTCTCCGCTGTACAAAGTGATCTTCTCGGCGGCCATTGTGGATTTGAGTTGTTGCTCTGACTCTCCTGTGAGAGCCTTATATGCGCTCTGGTATTGCTTTATCTTACTGTAGCATTGCTTTCGTCGTTCTCTTTTCGATTTCGACTCATTTCAGGAATTTCACGGAACGCAGTTGATCGACCGATCCGAGTTCAGCGCAGAACTACAATTGTAAGGAAACGATAAAGGCGGAGAATTTTCAGTTCTTTCAGCGATCGTCCCACGAAACGGAAGAAGATTCATCTGCGCTGTTGGATACCCGATTTCCGATGGCGAAGTCGATAGTTTTGCATGAAGCTCACAGCCCGGTTGCGTTGACGTGATACTCAGTGCTGCGAGGCGAGCACCGCGGATCCCAGTTTCAGGGACACGGTAGATGGATGATATACATGCTTCCGTGACCTAATCTGATTTGGGACAAAATCACAAAAGTCGTCGGAAATTCCAATTGATTCAATTACCGGCAGCATTGCGTTCCCCGTAGGATGGATAAACAACGAACGCTTCCCATACGCGGCTCGCACGTTCGCGTTAGGAGAAACGCGTAGATGTCCGATAGCCAACAACTCGACAGCCGAAAATACTCATTGTTAGCGGCGTAACCGAGATCGGCACCTTGTTGCTTAACGATTATGAGATTGTCACGGATGCGCATCGTTGCCTCATAATACGGAAGCCTGGAACTCCCAGGGAGAGATTTATCGGACTTAAAAACATCACGTAGACGTTGAAAATTCTAATCCGCGATTCCAAGAAACATAATCAACATTCATTTAAAAACCCAAGAATTCAGTGATCGCAGCATCCACCGTTCTTCCCCTCGTCGTCGTCGTTCTTCTTCGGCGGCGGCAGCGTGTGGCCACGACAGTGCTCGGTCTCGTTCTCGTCCTGCTCCCAGGTGCTCGGGTCGTCCCACTTCCGGGGCTTCACGTAGATGCAGCAGCAGTTGCTCTTCAGGCGTCCCATGTGCTCGTTGTCGACGGTGTCCGAAGTCCACATGACGCGCGCGCGATTCTCGGCGCTCTTCAGCCGGAGCACCAACTGCGGCTCCTCTCGCATTCTCCTGCTGCTCGTTGCTGACGACTGTCGTCGTGGTCGTTCCTGCAATCGACTTTTACTGATCGGATGCACTGCGATAACTCACCTTGAAGCGCTGCTGAACGATTCATCTTCGAGATTGAGTTGGAGAGCGACCGATCTGTGATGCCAAATGAGGCCAACTGGTCTGCCGCGTCACTTGTGGGTTTTTGTGCATTTGAGTCTCAAATGTTTCAAGATCTGCGCTCGTATGTTGTTAGTTCGCGGTTCTGTACGTCATTGTCGATTAACCGAAGTCACATCTTCTATAATCCACAATCCCTTTCGCCTTCTGGCTACAATCTCATAATCAAAATGTCGCAAACTGGAATGGGAAAAGTCCGCGCGAAGCCCTCGGGGAACATTTCGCTACAAAACGATCGTTTCGTCGTCGTCATCGGTCAGTCTTTCGATTGTCCGATCGCCGACATGTCTTCGTCCATTCCACTTTTCGTCGTTCTTTCGCTTCTTCTGGTTGCGATTAGCGAATGCGCGTCGTTGCGTCGCGAAAAGGGGGCGATGAGCAAAGACGAACTCGTTGATCTCGTGAAGGTGAGTCTCGAGCGGGGTTTTGTAGCCTGCAGTCCCTTACAGACCGTGCCATACGCGAAGAAAACTACCCAGAGAATCCAGATTCTCGCACCTCATCTACCTTCCTCCTCCGTTGCTGCAACAACGCAACGTCGGGAGGTGATCGGAGCGCCAACTGTCGGCACTCCGCCGCTTTTCGTCGGGCGCAATTCGTTCTCGCGACGTGTTAGACACTCGCCGCAAGTGTCGGTATAAAGAATTTGTGTGTTGATATGAGTCGTAAATAAATAAAAACATATTCGATTGATCCTGCTTAAATAGCTCAAACTTCGCTTGTTTTTTATTTTCGGTCATTTACGAAGAAACTAACTTCGCCAAGTCATTAAACAAGACGCAGAGAATGTTCCAGAAACCGCTCGATTCCTTATTTCGCTCTTTAGCCCCCGAAAAATGAAGGCATATTCGTTTTCCCACAGAACATTGCATTAATCAGCTCGGTCCCGAGCGGAAACGTTGCTATCGGTCAATTGACATTACGATAGCTCAACACAATTTGGACAAAAATGGACGGATAAATTTTGGGCCATTTTAACAAAATTTGGAGTTGAACTTGTGCGAGTAGGAGTACTGCCGTCAGTTCAAATGCTGTGACGATTGCTTTGTGTTCGCCGACCTTGATTTGCACCCTTATTTGTGTTTGCAAGACATTTGGTTCTGTCATTCAATGATTGGAATTTGTCGTGTTCAGTCTTGATTTTGCGGCTTTGATTCACAACAAATTCAATGAGTTATTTTCAGTTCTGAAAGCAACGATGGACATCGACGTGGAAAGCGTGGAAATCGTTTTCGCACAGAAACTAGCCTGTGGCGAACCTCCCGTTCGGGCGAGAGCGCTGGAGCAGCTCACCTCTTGGATCAAGGTCCAATCAAAATCGACAGGCGGCTTCAACGAAGCATCGTTGTTGCGTTTAAGCAAAGGACTCCACTACGTGTTTTGGATGCAGGACAAACCCCTTCTGCAAGAGGAATTAGCCGGGAAAATCGCCGGATTGTTGAGCTGTTTCCGCACCCATGACCAAGCCGCCTTGTTCCTGCACACTCTGATTATCGCCCTCTCCAAGCAATGGCCTTCGGTTGATCGCTGGCGCATGGACAAGTTCTTAATGGTACATATCTAGATTTGATTGAAATTAATTTTTTTGTGGAATTTAGCTCATGCGTAGAATTCTTCGTACTACATTCGCTTGCATGAGCGAACTCAAATGGGATGCTGATGCATCAAAGTACTTTGACGTGCTGCGTCAAACTGTGATCACCTCTGATTCGACTGTTTGCGACGCTATCAAGTTCCATTTTGCGTCCATGTTCCTCGACGAACTCGATCTCGCTGGCGCTGTTCCCATCAAAACGGTTACGGACTATCTACGCGTTTACGCTGATGTGCTTGTGGAGAAGAGCTCGTATGTTAAATAGAGTTTCAGTTGAATAGAATTCAGTTGTGAATTTAGTGGCTACCTGTTTGAATCATTTACCGATGAAATTTTTAACGCCGTCTTGCAAGAAAAAGCGGAGAGAATCGATCAGGAAGAGGAAGCAAGCTCCGATGAAGGAGGAGTCAAGGTGAAAGGAAGCCCGTTCATAAACTAGAAATGACATTTAAATTGCAGATCGACTATGCTTACTTTGCCGAGTTGTTCTTCGAGCTTGGCAAGAAACCGACCGTGAACGCCAAGAGGCGAGAGCGTCTTTACAAACTCTCCGATCAGTGAGTTCAAATAGGTGATAGTTTGTGGTTATGGTGCTTCTCCGTTGTTAGATTCAAACTGGCCGCCCGTGAAGTAGACCCATTCTACAAAGAACCAAAAATAAAGTCCACAGAAGAGGCACCAAAACGTCAGATGCGCAAGAAAAAGAAGAAGCGCTCGGTTGGTGTGTCGAAGAAGATTCAAAAGAAGGAGAAGAAGGGCACGAAGAGCAAGAGGAAGTAACCGGAATTGCTAATTGTTGTTTTGTTGTTGTTTTGATTGTTATTGTTGGTGGTGCTATAAACGTTTTAGCGGTGTCTTATTACTTACGATAGCATTTTTCCGGACGCAATAAGTTCAGAATTGTTTCTTTTCTCGTTGCACACGTGTAAGTAAAGCGACTAGCGCGTTTTATATTGTGCTTTGGCGCTCCTGAAACGGCGCCTCGCGGGTCGTCGTGCACTTTGCCGACGCCATAAATCGAACGTGTCGTCGGTAAAAGTTCGATTGCACTTGTAGTGCAATGCTTCGGGTGCACGCCTGGAACTTTATGATTTTTTGTCTCGAGCGCAGCCAGTCGACGAAAGCATTGTGCTGACACGTTGCGCCGGGAAGTGGCTGACAGAACCAAAGTTGCTTTGTTTCTCGCCCTCGTTACGGTAGTCGTCGCCCATCTCGACGAGCGTCCTTGCAAACCCCGATTCGTCGCACTTCTTCTCTGAACGTCGCATATTTTAAACGTGTTACACGGGTGTCAACGCGAGAATGGCGGCGAAGAAGAGATCAGCTCCTGGATGCGTTCGTCGCCTTTTGAAAACGCTCGCGTGCGCTTCGCTCCTCTTCTCGGCGCTCCTCTGTGTCTACTTGGCCACCACGCTCCCCTCCGATATCATTCACAAGAATATGAGCCGCGAGTGCGAGACTAGAACGATGGAGGAGATGGTGAGTGGTCGGAGTTCCCGGTTCATTTCGTCATTTTTCGCTCTAGGACCGCTTGACGCCGCTCTATTCGCTGCTCCATGAACGCAGCGTGACGCAGTTGACGAAGTTCAACTGTGTTGACGCGACTCCCTCCGCCCAATGCGAGCTTCTCTACGAAAACGTCGCCTTCACCATCGGGCAGCTCTTCAATAGGTCAATCATCGAGAAACGTTGCATCAATGCGACGTTTCTGGATTTTTTCGAGCTCGGACGGATGCACGAGAAAGCGATGATTGTGAAGACGAGCTTCCAGAGCAGATACCGCGCCTGTTTCAACCAAATCGCCTACAATCAGATGTGCACAAGAGATTTTGTGGTTGTGTGATGTTCCTCCGTTGATTTTTGCATAAATTTGACTTCGAAGAAACGAGCACCTGCGTGTCGCACATCGGCGAGTGATGGGGAGGCGCGGAGCGCAGCGCGCATTGCCGGAAGGAGCTTCTCCTCGAAGGCAAAACTCTCTGGAATCCCTCTTAGTCGTGCAAATTCTGTCATCTTCGTTTCTTCCCCCCTGGTTTGTTCTAAAAATCGTCCAAATGCCCTTCTCACTAACAATTTCCCCGCAGTGCAGCCCAACGATGTTTTAAACAAAAGTGCTGCGCGCAAAGGCGCCTCCCAGCAGCTATCGCCCCCTAAAATCGCCACTCCGCGGGACAACAAGCCAGTGCGACGGTGTTCGCCGACGGCGTTGGCAAATCGGCTCCCTCCTGCCTGCTTTGGTCAATCGATCGAATCGGCTCTGGGCCGACCGCGTGTTGACGTCTTTTCGCCAAAACTTTTCTTTACAACACGCGTGTTCGCGAAAGTTCGCTTCGGCGCAGTCGCTGTCTAGACCGCCGTTGTTAAGGCAGTCTGGGGAGGATCGTATTCCATCGAGTCTCTTCTTGACCACCCTCCACCCGCCCTCTCCCTAATGTTTTCTTTCTAAGGGTGACACGCGGATTGCAAGCCCACTTTGTTTTGACTCCTGCGCGCCGAGCGCATTCTCTTATCAATTCGCCAGCGATACTGGCCGAAGCGAGAGCGACTTCTCGCAAAACGGCGATCGGCATCAACCGTCTCCAGGCGCCATTCACAACTTCTTCGCCCATTTTCGCCTTTTTTCCTCAACGCACAGACTGAAGATTGCGTCGTCGCTGTTTGCGACCATTTCGGTCTCCGCCTCTCCCTCTCCCAAATCGCACTTTGCTGGATTTGTTCGGGTCCTTCGAACTTTCGTGTTTTCGCGACTCCCCTCGTTATTCAAATAAAAACTTTCTCTTGCAGATGGGTAGCTCTGTTCATGAGAAGAACGACGCAATGAGCAACGCAGAATCAGACAAACTGGGAAAGGAGTCGGATTCTAGTAAAGAAGAACTCTCGCAGCGCCCGCAGGAACCCGCGGCGGTCGCAGAATCGCCTCTGTTAGATTTGTGCGCGGAATCGGAGCCCTCGGACAGTTACGTCTCCGCCATCTCCACGCCGCCCTCCGAGCTCGCCAAGGGAGACGAGGTCGCTGCGGATCGCAAGATTCCGGAGATGTCGAAAACGATTCAGGATTCCGACGATGATAAGAAGAAAGCATTCGACGCGACGTTGTTCCTCGAGGAAATCGCTGCCGCGCAGGTGCTTCGGTCGAGCGATGAGGAGTCAAAACTCAGTGGGTCTGTCCCTAATCTCACAGAACTCTCGGAACTGGTAAATGAAGTGCACGGAGGCGGAGGCAATTCGAAGCTGCCAGCCGGTAAGTGAAGTCGACGTTGAAAATGCGAATTAATCAAGACTTCAGAGGCAACAGACCACGTGGAGCTGACCGCTGAAAAGACCGACGACTCGTTTTACACGGAAATTCCTCCGAAAATGTTGTTGCGCATTTCGCAGTTTCCCCAGATCTCCGAAGGCGTATTTGCTCCGTTGAATGGAGCTCCGCGGACTTCGAAAGTCGGCAAAAAGTCGACGGAGACGCGACTGGACATGGGAACGGCGGGCCACCCAGCGACCGGCGCGTCCGCGAGCCGCGTTTCCAAGTGTAAGGAGTGCAAAACGTTCTCTTTCGTCCTGCTGACGGTCGCCTTCGCGATCGCGATTCCGATGCTGGCGTTCCTCTACGGCACCGAGGTCTACCACTGGTGGGCCGAGGCGAACAAGTGCGAAATGCGTCTGGTCAAGAATAGGGTGCGTTTGCTTTCTTCACTCGCTCACGCCGCAAATCTCCGTTTTTTAGAACAATTTGGAAAGTCTCACCGATGCGGGTACGATCGTCTCGGGTTGCAGTCTCATCCTTAGCAAGGACGATCGCTGTCACGTCAAGTCCGAAGCTCTGAAGCGCGCCCTCGACGACATGATTCCCCTCGCGTCAATCCACCAAACGTGTCAGCGCGGAGACTTTGAGCGCATCCACAACTTAGGTCGCAAATTCCGCGAATTCGAAAGTCGTGTGTGGAAGACGCGTTCCGAGGACGCTTCTTGCTTCTACGACATAGGATTCGCGAAACATTGTTTTCAGCAGACGTATTAGGCTAGTCCGGTGATCTTTATGTGTATCCATATTTAGTTGTTTTCCCGATGATAAACGTTGGGTCTTGTGAGTCGCAGAGGGCAACAGCGGGTTGTTTGCGTGCTGAGGACAGCAGAGGGCAGCGGCCTTCGGGTGTGCGACGGTTGGTACAAAAAAGTTTTGTTTTCGGGTGCGAACGGGGACGAAACGGCGACTTTCAATGGAAGAAATCGATGGATCAGAGGTTTTATTACCGAAAACAGCACGATCATGAGTGCGACAGAGGTGTTTTGCTCACAACACGCCGTGTCTTTACAAGCCGCACACCGCAATCTACAGTAATCCCATTTGCTGCACGCATTTGCAAACGCTTTCCTCATTCCGCGCCCGAGAGCGGCGATTTCCTTCCGTTGACGCACCTATCGGCGCTCGATCGGTCGGCGAACAAATTAAAACGCCTCCCGCAGCAATCGCGCCATCGGCGGCGCCACCACGCTGGGCCGACCAGACGCCTTTGCAGCGACGCTCTGCTCTCGCGGTACCGTATCTCCCTCCTTCTTCTCTCGATTGCAATCGCGTTTCTTGCATCGTTCAGCTGAAAATCCACGTGAATTAACCGAGTTGGAGCGGATCGCGGCTTCTTCGCGTCAAGTCCGTGAACATCGTGTGTTACAGTGGAATCTGCGAAGCTCCCAAACGAGAGAACTGCACTCACAGAATCCCTGTTTGAAGCAAAATGCGCGCATCTGCAATCGGACTTTTCGTCCTCCTCGCTGTCGAAACAACTCTAATCGCTCTCCTGCTCACCAAAGACGTCATCGAGCATCTGCAAAGGGAGGAGAACAAGGAAGAATGCGTGCAACTCGCACTGAAAACTCTCGTAAGTCGTTGCTCCGCGCAGATCCGCCGTTATTCGCGTTTTTAGGAACAAATCGATGATTTGATGTTTGGTGCGAACCCCGCGCTCACCTGGACTCCCATGAGTTTGACGTTGAGCACGAAGAAGAACCGCCACGAACTGGACGAATTCCTCTACGAATGCTTTGTGAAGGAGGCTGAGTTGCCGTGCGTCCGCGAGCTCCCCACCTACAAGAAGACGCTCGATGCTACGGTAGCCGTGCTGCTCTCCCACAACGCCTGCAACTCGGGAAATTTCTTCCGATTGATCGAGATGGGGAGGGAGATCGCCGACGCAATTCCTCTCTGCGAGAAGACGAAGCGCCTTCAGGAAACGTGTCGCGACTTCTTCGCTCGCAGCAGCTTCTGTGGGACGACTCCGTTCGTTCTCGGGTCCAAGTCAAGCGATTTCACGGTGGAGGGCGCCAACGAGCTGATCGAGGCAGAGGCGAAGGCGATTTTTGCCGAAATCGAAGAGATGCGCCGTGGAGAAGGCGATTATTAGTGCGGACGTCGGTAGCTGTTTTTCGATTGCATCACGGCTGCTATAAGATTCTTCTCTCTTCGTTTTACCGATGAATAATCACGCGAGAATGTATTTCATTTGTCCACATCGCTGACGGCTTCGTCAGCGCATTCGGAAGCCGACACGCATCCAATGAGTCGCTACTTTGAATCAGCGCAATACCGGAAAAAACGCGAGTCTGACAGCGATGACCACGATGGTTCGGCGGTCGCAAATGTGCGTTGTTCGTTTGTGGCGCTGTTCTCATCTTCTTTGTTGCTTCGCGTACCGTATCCCGCGCCAGTCGGCGTTCCCACGCGTTTGTCGCAACCGCCGGACAAAGGATGCACTTTTAGGCGAATTCAGACGAACTTTTGTGCCCAGCGCAGACGACTGTCGCGCCAGGCTGATGATTTTATAGCCAGTTGACGCGACGCGACAATCTGAGACGACGCACCTGCATCGGTGAGCACCTGTTATCCAGGCTCTCCACCAGTTCTAAATACAACTCGCTGCCGTAGAGGACGCAAAGATCGGAATCGCAATATTGGAGGATTTTTGCATAAATCAGTCGGCTCGGCGCTGCTGAAATCTTTATTGGATCGAATTTTGAACCCCATTTCCTCGAGGAACAACGTCGCGTCGAATGCTTTCTTCTTATCATCGTCGGAATCCTGAATCGTTTTCGACATCTCCGGAATCTTGTGATCCGCAGCGACCTCGTCTCCCTTGGCGAGCGCGAGCTCGGAGGGCGGCGTGGAGATGGCGGAGACGTAACTGTCCGAGGGCTCCGATTCCGCGCACAAATCTAACAGAGGCGATTCTGCGTCCGCCGCGTGTTCCTGCGGGCACTGCGAGAGTTCTTCTTTACTAGAATCCGACGCCTTTCCCAGTTTGTCTGATTCTGCGTTGCTCATTTCCCAAAAAGATCCTCGTGTAATGTAAAGTTCGACAACAACATTTGCCATAAGGCATTTTATTTAGTTAAGTACTACGTTAACATAAGGAAGGTTTCGGTTGGGAGGATGAGGAGAAGCGGTAGAGGGAGCGGAGACGGTTCGGCAAAAAACCATAAAATCGTGCAGATAAACTCGAAAAAGTGTGAACATGATGTCGTCGATAAACCAGAGAATCGATAGTCGAATCCCGCAAGCTCGGCTGAAGAGGCAGAGGCGACTGAAAAATCTATTTAACTACGACTAGATTGAGGGGTTATCGTACCTCGTGGGAAGGAACCAGCTGCCAGCAGCTTCACATTGCGAGTTCGAACCGATCGCCGACGTTGGGACGGCGTGTCCCGTCGGCTTAAAACATTACCTGAAAGCGGAAAGAATGATTGTAGGAGAGGAGAGTCCGTTCTCAGCCGCGGCCGCATCTCCGATAATGCTGAATGCTCCTTTCTGCGCTCTTTTATGTCGCGAAAGTGGGCGGCCGCTGACGCGCGACGGTAGAGGGGAGCTAGGGAGGAGCGTGGAACTGGCGCGCCGATCGACGACGAAGAGAGATGGATGAGACGGAGAAAGCACGGCGCGCAAGGCAGAATGGCAAATTCAAAGTGAACAGACGCGAGAGAAAGTTGTACGAAGCAACAAACCGACAAGCAGGCGCTGTCGGCTGAACACTACAACTACCGTAATCTCGAACACGGCAATTAACGAAGTTTGATCGCATTTAATCGGAAACACCACAATTCAATTGGAAACTACAGTTCGTAAAGTTCTATAATGACAGAGACGCGCCCCGAATCCCGATGTTCAAAGCGCTCAAAAGTGGAGCCAGCTGTTGCTCCTCGATTCGCTTGTTGTGCGGAAAGTTGGCTGACAAGAGAAGTGAGAGAAGATGTGGGCGACAGTGCAATCTACCGTATCGCAGAACGCGTGAATGCTTCGCTGTCGAGCGAAACGCCAGAATTTGCACTTTGAAAACGACAGGAACGAACAAAGACAGCCGCACGACGGCGAAAAGTCCGCGTTTGTCGTTGACACGGCGCAAATTTCTATGCAGCCGATACAAACACTTTCCGAGGGATCACGCCGAAGGAAGACCGCAGCTGCCTGCCCCGCGCAGTCAGCGAGCGAGCAACAAAGAACGCGGCATATGGCGATCACGGGGAAGAAGAAATTGTCGCAATTCATAATCAACGAAACATCAAACCACTCGCTCACTGACTCGTCATCACGCCTTCGTAGGCATCCACGAATGGCTGAATCTTCGCTTCGGAGACCAGATTCACTGAAACCGCGAGGTCCAACAGCGCTCGGTAGATGAAGAGATATTGTCCGAAGGTCTGCACGGCGTGCGCTCTCTTCGTTCTCAGGAATTTCACGCAATCCGCCACGTTCAGCTCCTCTCCGCGCAGCATGTCCATGAAACAGAGCTCCATCGCCACTAGTGTTCCCGATCTTCCGACGCCTGCCGAGCAGTGGACGACGACGCTCTTGCACATGCGCGCCATCTGCAAAAGACGAAACGGAGTTCGAATATCCGTATCGGGAACCTAAACAATCCGATAATTCCATGTGATGCAGTAGGTCACAGCTAACCTTGTGGTCAGGCCAGCCAAGCCATTTCCAATGCGTCACTTCGTGACGTTCTCGACTACCGTAACTTAGCGTTAGTCGTGTCTCCACGAGCGCACTTTTGTGGAATTTCTCGCTTTTTCGCTGAATGACGATATCGGCGATTGTGAATTTGTCTTTCCTGCAATCAGAGCTACAGAACGACGATCTCGATTGATTAACTCTTACGCTGGCAGATAGTCGGCGCACTTCTTCTTCTCGTCTTCCACGTTGTCGCAAACCATGATCTAGAACAAGAGTCGGCAATGGATCAATCGCTGAGTTAAACTAACAATCATCGAGCTCTTCTCCTGCCATACCATGCGCCAGAAGTCTCCAATGGTTTTTACGAGAGGTCCCTGAGTGAGGATGAATTTGTTCTCCAAATTCCGGCCTTCTACGTAGTTCGCGTGGATGAACGAGTTGTCATCGTCGCGATTCGGAAACCGCAAAATGACGCGAGTACTGTCGAGGCAGTAAATATCTAAAATGCGATAGTTCAGGGTTACGGTATCGAATATCGTTGTATTTACCGTTGTATCTATTCTTGGCGCTGTGCTTCGTCATTCGAAAAAACGCGTATTGCGGTTTCGTTGGAAACACTGACCGCGTCTCTTCGTACTCCCGCTTCAATGACGCCATCGACACATCCAAGCACTGAACGCAGGATTACGGTACGTTTTAGTACGATTGCCGTTTACCGTATCAACAAATTCGCGAAATCTGCTCTCCAACACGGGAAAATTTCGGAGTCCAAGGAGGTCTGTATTCAGTGACTTCATAACGTCGTTCGAATCGTCTTGTGTCGATGTCTGCAACAACGCATTCGATGGCAATGGTGACAGTTACGGTAACTCACACACTGGAGACTCCTCGACATTTGCGTCATGTCAGAACGTTCGGTATTGATCACACGACGGCGATTCGAGGGGACAAACGGCGTTTTACGTTTTGTCTTCACTTTGACGGCTTTCTTCGGAGGCACCTTCTTCGTCGTCGTCGACATACTCGAGGAATTTGTTGTGGGAGGCGAGGTCGTCGGCTCACACGACTCCAATTCGTTTGCGGTGGAGTCGCGGCGACGTCGAGAGGGAACGCGTTGCTGAAAGCTACAATTCGAAGCCGGAAATCCCACAATTAACATACTTGAGAGCCTTTGGCATCCTTGTTTCCGACCCTCCGGATGTTTGCGTTCAGAGTTGCCTTCAACTGCTGCACCTTCACAATGCTCGATGATCCGCTGACCGTGGAAGTGTCTTCTTGGGCGGAAGGCGGCTGCTGAACCTGGAGATGTTGTAGCGAAGAACGGGGCTTCTAAAACGAGAACAAATGAGCATCTTGCTGGAATGACCGCCGATACCGGGGAGGAAGACTGTTTCTTCGATGTTTGGCGAACCTTCATTCCTTTCCGCGCTACCGGACCTCCACGCGTGGTGCGATCGATCTTCCTTAAAAGTGAACACTTGCAAATTGCTGATTTTCATTCGCTTACTCGTTTGAAATCGTCCTCTTCGCGTTGTTTTCATCGTCGATCAATTCGCTGGTCGCGGAAAGCGACTGCCGCGTGCTGGTGACGGCGCCGATGATCGACTTTGTGTTCGACGACGCGCCTTTCGGCTCCTTCGAGATCGACGCCACCAACGATACTTCCGCAGTCTCATCCGTTGCTTCGTTTGAGTTCTTTTTCTGAAGTAACGCGAGTTCTCCGGCGTCTGCAAAACCAAAGACGCTTACTCCGCTTCTCTTGACGTGCATGTTGCTACGAGTGACGTGTTCGCGACGCACGTGTACAGCCGACACTCGAGACGAACTCTGTCGAACGCGCTAACAACTGACTCTGAATGCTCGTCATTCACTGCGCGCCTTTTGAAGATGTCTGTGAGACGTGGGCGGTGCTGAAGAAACAACTCGCAATCGTGTCTCCCCGCGCCTCGCGGATCATAAAAAGCAACAAAGAATGGCGCGGAAATATGCTTTATCGCTCCGTGACAGAAAAAATACATGTACAACATCAAATCAAATTCACAACTACATTTCTTCTTCCGCGTGAACCATGCTCTTGTGATTGTGATTTGCGTTGTACTTCTGAATGTAGACGTGGGTGTTATCACCGGGGTTCGTTTTGAATTTTTCGGGAACTGATACATTAAGAATTTCTGGCATCATCCAAGGCTTCAACCAGCCGACCAACGGACTTTGTCCAGGCGCGTAGAGAACCTACAGCAACAACTGATAAAAATTTAATGATAAACATCGTCTTGCCTGCGAGTGGTAGAATAGCAAACCGTCGAGGTAGTAGTCCATTCGCTGCTCCAGCATGTTTTCCATTTCATCGCGTGTACATTTGCAAACAGGAAGAGCGAATATGCGATAAGACTGATCGGCAGATCTCTTCGCAAAATTAGGTTCTTCGAAGATCCTCGATTCGAGCATAAAATGTCTGCAGGCAAAGTCCGAGCTGTCCAGTGGATTGTTGTTCCACATTAGTAAGTCTAGGGCGTAAAACGCCTTCTGTTTCTTGTCGATAACGCCATCGAGAATCGTACACGAACCTAAACTCAACGTAAGCGTGAAAGGCACCGTTGCTAGAATCATGACAAACCAGTGTTGCGATCGCTTCCACCTGGTAAGAGCGAGGTAAACTGCGCAAATCCAAATCCGGACTTTGTGTAGGCGCTCGTGATTCCACCAGAAGCAACGAGAAGACAGCGGCGCCCCTTTGGACTCGGTACCATCAGCCAATCTCCAGAGAGCCGATCCTCCTCGGGAATATCCACCAACCATTCGCTAAGCATCAGGCGATTTGAGTACGCCTTCTTCTTCGGTTTGTATTGTTCGTCAAACTCGCCTTCGACGTGTTCGACTTCCTCTGCTTCGTCATCGGACAATTCTTCCCCGATCGCAATTTTCCTCAACTTGCTCACAAAATCAAAGCGACTTCTGAAAATAAACGACGATTTAAGCGTTTGGAAGAGAAAAGAACGCACTCTTTCTGTCTTTCCAGTGCCTCACTGCGACGTCGATTTTGACTTTCGCGGATCTTTCCCACATTCTTGTACTGCGCAAAATGAGGGTGATCGTCTCCCATTGTACACGAAGCTGGAAAGAAATAGGGTTTAGGCCGCCAAATTGTTTTGTTCAGAAACGCGAACGGATTCGGTAAGTGATTGATTGTGGGAGGTTAGTTTCTGTGGAATCTGCTCCTGTAATTATAGATGGAATTCTATGAAAGTTCTGCGGCTACCGTATATGTCTTGTGAAAACCGACACAAATTTCAAAACGCGTTGTTTTTCTTCCAAATGGTTCGTTCAATAGTTCGCCATCATCGTGTAGTTTTTCAAAATGGCCGCCATGAAGGAAGCGGACGAGGTTTCATTAGGATCCTGGCGCGCGTCGCCTGCCGAAATGTTATGTTTCATGAAATTATCAATTTTTTCTGTGCCAAATAGTTGTGTTCTGTTCTATGTTCTGGACAGTTTCCAACGTGTTCGATAACACGTTTTGCTTGAAAACATGCAAAAATAGGATCAAAACACAAGACTGGAATTAATAACAGAAAATGCGAGGTTTTCGCACCGGGAATTTGCTCACGCGTTCGTGAATACGAAATCTGCCCAGTGCGTAGTTCCGGCGAAGCGTTTGCCGCGTTAGTCCACTCATGAATACGGCGGAAGATGAAGTCAGAGTAGCCAGCCACAGCACACATCAAATCACGTTCAAGTAGCCTCAGGTTCCTGAAGCGACTGTACCTCGCCGCCTG
The DNA here is from genome assembly GCA_007213375.1 of Steinernema feltiae. Lineage (NCBI taxonomy): Eukaryota > Metazoa > Nematoda > Chromadorea > Rhabditida > Steinernematidae > Steinernema > Steinernema feltiae. The sequence goes on along the minus strand of MQUG01000347.1, from coordinate 107,646 downwards.
TATATATTCCCGTTTCCATCAGCGCGCGCATTTTGATTAACGAATTTTTCTGGTTCTTCCTTTCTTCGTAGTTGTTCAGGTCGTATTTAATCTTTGCTAACTGGCTTTTCTCGTAACTTCAGAATAACTGAAAGCAATGACCAAAACGAAGAGTGACCGTCCCCACAATCCTCGGGCGTCTGCTCCAAGAAAGGCTTCTGAGAGTCAAGTCTCCGACGAAAAACCAAAGCCGAATATCTTCGAGAATGTTGACGGGTTGAAGAAGGCCGTAAGCGAACTTCAGCTGAAGATGAAAGAGATGATGGAGGATAAGGATAACCTCGTCACCGCAGTTCGGAAGCTGAAGGTAATAACTTTGATCGATTTTTTGTAGACCCTAATAAATGTCTTCAGTCCGAGGGAACCCGAATGAAACAGAAGATTTCGGACCTGCAGAAGAAAATCGAGCATGCGAATGCTGGAGATGGATCGGATGCGGAGGAGTCGGATGACTATCCTCCTGAAGCACTTGCCGACTATGATGAAATCAATAGTTCGCGCGACTTTATCTTGGTTGGCGCGAATCGTGATCCCTTTTCTCTTCGATGCGAAGCTACGGTCACCGATCCGGAGTCCGGTCAAAAGTTCATCTCCGCAGAGTGCCTTTACGCGTAAGATCGACAGCGTTGTTGACTTTTCGCTACAACAATTACTGATTTAGGTATCAGATGGCGAAGCACTTTAACGATCAAGAATCGATGAAAAAGCTTTTGGAGACGAAATCGTTCAGAGAGGTCATCGACATTTCGGAGTCGATCAAAGACTTTGACGAGAAGGAATGGGAGAAAGTCAAAGTCAGCACTTGGGTCTCTGCTCAGAAACTTAAGATAACGCAGTCCGATTTTATCAGCAAATTGCTGGTGACCACTGGGACGACGTACATCGCTCTTGCTTCACAGGATAAGACGCTCGGAACAGGTTGGCGTATAACTCGTAACGAAGCTTGCGGTTGGCTTTCTGGGATGGGCAGAACTTAGGCGGTAAGGCGCTTATGAAAATTCGCCACGAACTGAAAGAGAAGGTCACCTGGAAAGACGCAAATGAGCGAGAGGTTTGCTTGTGCTACGCCATTTATTAAGCGACGATTTATTTAGGCGATTGGACGCAAGGCTCATGCGATGAAGCGATTCGTCTGGCGCCGCCAAGATCCAAACGGCTTCAATAACCGATTCCAACGTCGTCGTCGCCAGTCGACCAGTGCTGCTCATGAACAGCGTCCTGACGGTTCGCTGGCATCTGGTTCTGGATCGTCCAACAAGCATTAAACTTATTGTTGCTGATACGTTGTTTAATCCATTTCTCTTAACTTTGCACATGTATTTAACAAAGCTGTTTGTTTGTCTGTATCCGTTGTTTCAAACTTTTGGGATGGCGGCGATGTGCTCGTCTGGTGGTGACACGACGCGCTTCGTCTGGTGCCGAGGTTTCTGCGCTGTTGTCTGCGCGGCATCATTTCAACTTTGATCAGTTGTGAGCAGTTCGCTGATGGCTTGGCGCCGTAATCTGCCGCAAATCGTGAGCATTTGCACTTCGGTTCTTAGTGTTGTTCTCCTCGCTCTTCTCGAACATCTTCGACACTCTTCAGTATGCAAAGAATCCGCCCCGCATTCTCGTGTTTCTTTACAAGTGAGTGGCGTCGATTGCATCAGCATTGCATGTCTTTTCAGGGCGTGGCGTGGTACCTTTGCCACAAGGATGAGCTTCGAACACAGAGCACGGGCTTCTTAGAGCAGTCGCTCCACGCGTTATGGTTTGCTTTCACGTCGTTACCTGTTGGATTCATCGTTCTGGCTCTGCAAACTTTAGAAGCAGTTTTCGAGATTCTTGTAAAGAAGAATCCAACTCGCGTCATGAGAACCATTGTCTTCTTAATTCACATTTTAATCGTCATTGGTGAGTCCTCTCCATTGGCAGCACAATCAACTGTTTCAGTTCTCGCTCTTTCTCATCAGAAAACTTCGCAGACTCTGTGGTCTGTGTCACAAAGAAATATCTCGTTATCGCTGGCGCTGGCCCTAGCCATAATTATCTGCGCTCTTCATGTGGTTGTCTTCTGGCTTTTGTGGTTGAGAAAGAAGGTAAAACGCCTTCGCGATTGTCTACACTATTTTCTGCTTTTAGAGCAAACCCGTGGAGCTAGTAGCTACAGAAGATACCGCCAGAACACTTTTTGTTCGTTTACTTGTCGACAGTGAAGCTACTTCTCCCAACTATGTGATGGATGAAACCGGATCTTCCGAAGCTGAAATTATTCTGGAGTCATCAGAATGCAGCGATCATAAGAAATTGGATTTGGTAGAATCGAAGAGCGAAGATTCTATTTGTTAACGCATTTAATTGTTGCTGTAATACGAAAATTTGATTTTGTAATGATATTGGACCGTGTGATGTCCTTTAGCAAAAAAGTCCCAATTTCTGAGAATTTGAACGCGTTGACTAACCTTAAGAAATTAACGTACATTGAATTTGAACGGCAATCTGTATAACTCATAAATTCAAACAATAAAATTAACAACAGAATCTAAAACAGTCAGTTCAAATATCACAGAATCCAATAGGCTCCATTTTGCCCTGAACACGAGAAGAGGATGTCCTCAATTCCCCTTAAGTACGCTCTGGTGATTCCTTCGCGCACAACACCATCTAGTTCGGTAAGAACTCGGTAAGCTCCAGCGTTCGGCCAGTTATCTTCGCTAATTGTGGGGTACAAGATAGACGCTGTGTTTTGATTTCCTAGAGCTATCGTCAATTCATTCAGGAATCCGGTGAATATGCGCCACGAGTTGCGTAGTGTTTCTCGAAGATCAGTGAACAGCGGTGCGTATACCTTAAAAATATCAGTTTACGGATGAAGATCGCAGAACAAACCTCTTCATGCTTGCCTTTGCCCTTCTTCTTTCCTTTCGAACTTCCGGTCCCTTTTTCTTTCAGGTTTAGTGCGCTCAACGCAGCGATGCTCGACGAGAGATCGTACATTTTCTTCACAAGGTTTTCCAAGATACGAAGTGATAGACCACCGAGAGCAACGCTAAACGCGCAAAGCTGGCACTGGTACAGAAAATCATGAACGAAGAACGGTTTGCTGGAGGTGTCCATGTCCATAGGAATAATGACTAAAGTCAACTTCCTATGCAAAATATTACCTTGTTTGAAAACTTACAAGTCAAAATGTTCAAGAGATCGTCTTTCTTGGGGAGAAGGTCCAGTGCTTGTTTTAGGTACATTTCAGCATCTTCCATTTTGATAGTGTCACGTTCCAACGTGTTGCGAAGAGTGATGAGCTGGACAGCGTTCTCCATAATCTTCATGGTAAGCTGCACAACTCCTGAGTGAACAAACGACCCGAGTCGAATCTCAGTGGGCGCCTGAAGATGGCGATTCGGTAGGCGCTCTCGGTTGGCGCAGTAATTCGCCATGCAGTAATCCAAATGAGTTTTGAGGTCTGTTGTCTTCTTTGTCATTTCTTCAGGTGTCGTGTCAGCTATGTAGACAGATGCAACGTATTTGCAAAGTAGTTGTTTTAGTTTCGTAAAGTCAACCATTTCCTTGAAGGTAGTTTCTTTCAATTCATCAATTTTCGCTTGAGTATCTTCAGAATCCAAATTTGCAATCACAGTCAAGTCACGGTTGTCGACGAGGTTATCGAAAACCATAGTTTCGGGGTCGCCGTTCAACATGTTCACTGCGGTGGCCAAATCTTTTATGCCAAAGGTGCCACTGAGCAGCCGATTTGAAACATCGCCGTAGAGAGATGTTATAGACTGTACGCATCGCTCACGCAGGTGTACTAGTGATGGAACCTTCGTGAAGGCACCGTTCTTGAACGCGTGCACAATGCACTCGGAGACCTCAAAGTGTTGAGTTGAGTTGAGGTTGTTGAGTCAACTACAAGTTAACTTACTTCTCGGTCAGTTAAATCAAAGTAGGCACTGAGAGTAGTGCTGTGATACATGGACCTATGAAAACTTCCGAACTGCTCTTGCAGTGGCAGTAAATAGTAAGTCATAGAATCTTTTTGCACGTATTTGATGTCCAGTTCGACCTGAAGCCTCTCAACGATGTGAACGCACCCAATGTACGAGTACATCCGCATGAGAAGCAGCCGGGTTGTCGAATCCCCAGGGTAATTGTAGCGACCGTGCTCGAGTATCATAAGAATCTCCATAAACGCTGTTTGATCTTCTAAACTCGTAAAGCGTTTAATTGACCTTGAGCTATAACTAACTGTGCTTGAGGTAAATGTCCCACAGAAGGTGCACAGCCATAAGCGTGAGTCCGGAGGCATTGACTTGATCCAAGATGCAATGGACTTTCATAATGGAGAGCATTTCCCCAGCAAGTTCCCTTGCCTCTTGGGGTGTTAAATTATCGTGCAACCCATATGCGCGTCTCACACGTTCCATCAAGATCGTTGCAACAGCCTGATTGTGACAGTTAGAACTGGTAACTAAATACATAGCCTACCTTGTATTGCTCGTTTACTGTATTCGCTAAATCTATTAAGTAGTTCACCAGGGCAGTACGATCGTCCGAAGTAAGAAGTGGCAAAAATTTTCGAATGTCAATGTAGCAACACGGTTTTGTGTGGAACTGTCGAACATACGCAGTAATCAAATCGTGATGGTTGCCTAAAACCTTGACTATGAAGAAAAAGTCACAACAACAGTGGTTGGTTGGCTCTATCAGACCGCCCAACATACCAAGAGACGTGGGAGCATCAATGTTACGGTCCATCAATCGTGCGAGAAGCTCCATTTGAGCAATTAGTTGGGCCCGTATGGGTTCAGTTGAGCTTTGCACTCGAGTGCAAGTGAATTTGACGACCTCTTCCAAGAGAGGGTCCCCGCTCTCACTGACGACTTTGAATGTGCAATCGAAAAGCTGTTCCCAGTGTATCCACTCGTCAGGCCTGAATCGAATGTTCTACACATGTATTTCACTGAAGAAACTCACTCTCGGATTAGCATGTTCATAAGACGATCGCTAGCCAAGCGCATGTTTCCGCTTGCGATCATGAGATTAATTCCCTTCCTAAAGGTTTGTAGTTTCGGTCTTTGATGCAGACGCCCCAAATCTCCTTCGAGGACTTGAAGCGCTTCGACAGGTTTACCAGCTCCTTCCAGAACGGCAATGTACAGATCGACTAAAACATTTGAAAACTTAGTTGAATATATCCTTTTTGACTAAACGCAAACCTCCTTCAGGAGTGGGAGGATGAATTTCCATAATTTTTTTGGCCATTTTCTCCGCAAGTGGCCAAAACATTTTTGTCCCTAGTTCAGGATTGCTCAAGGCCTTAAACAAATAAAACAAAAATAGCAATTAACCTGTGAACTTCACACCTGCATGTACACACTAGTAATAGTCCACATGTAGTACGAAGGTTTCGGAAAATCTCTGTAAAGCGTCACAGAAACCTTCTGTTGCTTTTGAAATTCACGTAGACGAGCGTAGCTCATGAACAGATGGGTCAGGTAACTCTCATTCTTCGGGAATTGTCCCACTAAGCTTTCATAAATTGGTGGAATTCTATCAGGCAGTGATGCTTCCTAAATAAGCTTATTGTTAAGTAGCAGGCAGTAGAAGCGAACCTTCAGACAGTGACATAGAGCTTGAAGAGCGTTGTCGTCCAGAACTACGCTTTTCTCCAGAATAGCCTTTTCGAGCTCGCTAATCAGAGGAACAGCGTCGTGAATTCTTTCCATGCGAACCAAGGACAACGCCTTGAGTCCCTTCGCACTGTATAGGAGCGGATGCTTCTTCAGCACTTTGTCGCACTCTTTTATTGCCTTTTCAGGACTTCCAGAGTCGATAGCTTCTGAAACGTTTCCGTGAAAAGGCGGTGGAGATTTAGCTACTCACCGTAGATAGGGCGCAAACGCCGCTCAAGGACGAGCTGCTCACTGGTTTTCCCGGAGTTCTTCGACATCCTCACGGAAACCCTACTAAAATGAAAAGAAATGGAGAGGGCGAATCAAAACGAGTTAAATCGATAGCGCGTCGTCCACGCTTCCCATTGCCACATATTCAGTCATTCAAAAATCAAAAGCCGCTTCATAATGTTGAAAGCATCCCATTTCTTCGCTCACAAAACAACGAAGCGCCAGGCTGCAAATGTTGACAAACGAGAGATTCAAAAATTCAAACACACAGAGATCGCCTCTGAACAAATTGGAAACTGCACATGTTCAGTGCTGTCGCAAACAACCGCCATCAGCCGCGTTGGCGGGCACCTTGTCGTAATCCTTCGGAGTTGAAGTTGTTTTTTCATTTTTTCCTTATCAAATGTTCACATGCGATTATAAAAGATTGTGCGAATGAGATGAACAAATTTGTACGAGAAAACAGCTGATTTCATAAAGCGTTATCTTCCTTCGCATTGTCGGTGCGTTTCACAATCAATTTCAAACACCAAAAATCGAATCTCCGACTGGTTTCTACTTGTTTTTCAAACTGCTCGTCACTTCGCACTGGCTGATTTTCGTCTTTTACAGCCACTTTGGGGACGGAAACCTCGAGGATGTCGACCGCGGCCATCCATTCTCTTCCGAACGAGGTGATCGTGCGGATTCTGGGAAGTTTGGATCGCAGGTCACGACTGCGCGCATCGTTTACGTGTCTCAAATGGCTCGAACTGCTCACGACCGTCAACAGCATCAAGTTAAATCGACTTTTGGAGCTTGATTTCTACTTGGATCACTCGTGCAGTCCTGACGTTTTCTATCGATCTGACCGCGACACTCAGATTTCAATCTGTCAGTGCGATGAACACTACCGTTGCCATCTGAATCTACTCCGACTATTCGTCGCACGAAACATTGGCAAACGTTTGGGTGCTTTGCGTATAGAGGATTTCGTTGCTAGTAAAGATTCTGAGGTAATTGATCAATTTTATGCAACTGGAAGTCAACATAAGCCTTTAGGAAACGAAAGGTTTGAACGACTCAACTGTCTTCACACTCTTGGGGATGTGTGGAAACGAAACGAAGCGTTTGTGCTTCAAGGACGTCAACTTGACGTCCGTCAAATACTGGACGCTTCTGTTGATGGCGCAGTTTGACAGCCTGGATACTGTAGAGTTTTCGAGCTGTCAGTATCCAATCTTGTTTGCCGAACGATTTCTATCCGCAATTCTGATGAATTCAGCAAGAACTCTCACCTCCATAACAATCACCGAAACAGGACTCGTGAGTGACTCGCGGCTCTCGTTCGACGCTTGAAAGTTCTCTTCAGATTGGTGACAAGTTCTGCACGAAAATCGCTCGGAATTGCCTCTCACTGGAAGAACTGAACGTGGCCGGATGTATATTGGTGACTCAGAATACGGTAATCGCGTTCTGCGAGTCGGTTGCTTTGGGAAACCATCAAGCGCTCAGCATCACTCTCACTATCACGGGAACTGCATTCGACGGAGGCAAACTGTATCGATCTCTACGAAGTGGACAGATGACGTGTGGCCCGTGCTGGAACCCGGACCGTTTGAAAATTGACGTCCTCGGCTACGAGAAGGACGTGGTTTTATTGCAGAACACCGAGGCGAACGCTGTAATTGTAGTTTATCTTTGAATGGACAGAACGCGCATTGTATAAAAGTGTAAATATCGAGAAAGTGAACTAATCTTCACACATTTTGTCAGGAGCATAGCGCATCTAGCTTACATCTCACTCTGTGTAGCATAAAGACTATTATTACCAGATGTGGGACCTTTTGATTCTAACGGCGATGGACGAGGGTCAAAAGCTGGCCTACGAGATGGAACTACGAGAGCTGAAGATCGAGAGCTTCCGCAATTGGATCGTGGTGATGGACGAACCGAAAGCGGCGAAGATCGGATCTGGGGGCTCCACATTCCTCTGCCTGCGCCATCTTCGCCGCAGATACGGTAAATTTGACGCGCTGAAGATCCTCGTAGTCCACTCGGGGGGATTCAGTCAGCGGCTACCGATCGCTTCGCCACTTGGAAAAGCTTTTCTCACTTTTCCGAACGGACGCTCGATGATTGAGATGAAGTTGGCGTCCTACGAGTGAGTTTGTGCAATAAATGGAGTCATGAGGTCCGCGTGATTCCAGAAAAGTCGAAGAGAAACTAAACCACGGCATCGTGATTTGCTCTTCCGACACACTGGAGCACTTCGCCCCCACGTTCGAATTTGCGATCGAAGACTCCTCCGAAGTTGTTCTCTTCGGTCATCACTCGAAGATCGAGGTCGCCGAACAGCACGGCGTCTACATCCTCGACGGTAATGATGCGCTGCAGCGCGTCCTTCAGAAGCCGTCAAGAAGGGAAATGAATGCAAACGGAGCGCTTCGCAATGGAGGAGATTGTGCGATTACCGACAGCTTCTTCATTATCCGTGGCCAATCTCTCATCGCTTCACTTCTTGAATTAGCGGATTCCTTCGCTTCCGAGCCACCCAAGAGCGAAATTTGTTGCTATGGCGATTTTCTGAGACCTCTCGGCTCTGAAGCACTGACAGACTACATTGCCAGTACAGTCGATCCCGACCTGAAACGATGGCGAGCGCTTCTGAAGAAGACATTCGACTCTCGTAATGTTCAAACGATCGTTCTTCCAGGCGATGAAACATTCTTCCACTTTGGAACGACCAGCGAGTTCGCAGAACACATGAGCGGAGGAAGCGCGTTTGCCACTTATTTTCGAGTGGAAGCAAACAAAGTCAGCTACTCTCGCGTCAACAGAGAAACATTCCAGGTATTTGAGGCAGCAGTCGAAAACAAAAATTGAAATACGTCCCAGATTGCGCCAACAAGTTCTGTAGAGTACTGCTCCATCGAAGGAGGAGCGGAAATCTCTGAAAACTGTTTTATCAGTAACATCAAAACGGCACAGCACTCATTTATCACAATTCCAAGGAACACAACAATAATCACAATCCCCATTCACAGCTGCCTATTCGTGACAGTGGCCTTCGAGACTAATAAGAATCTAAAAGAAACCACAAACAAATGGTTTGGACATGAACTAGGGAATGCGGCAGTCTTGTGGGATGTGAAATTATTCAAGGTGATGATATGTAAAATTAAAATGCATCTGAAATGTTTAGGCTGAGGAAACGGCAGAGCGATCATTGCTCACTACCTTAAACACAGTGGGAAGCGGGAAAATATATACAGGTGAATACAGCATGCGGGACGTATTGGATGCGAAGGACGTGAAGACGATGGTTGAGTGGCGACAGAAGTTACGACGATTTTGCCTGCAATTTTGATTTTAAATGAATTTTTGCTTGTGATCAGGAGGACACTAACCGACTTCAGCATCATGTTGCGTTCGATAACATTCCTTCGAAGATCTTTGGGTTGGGCACGTGCCGGTGTCGTGGACGTTGATCCGTTGCCGGAGTCTTCAGGTCGTATCGGTGTGCTAAAAACAATTATGTTAGAAAACAGTGCAGAGCATTATCAAAGAATTACCTGTCAATTTCAATCGGCGTCCGCTGAATCTCCATCGTTGGAGATCGAGGATCCACTTCTAGTTTGCGGTGATCCTTGGGCTGCGCTGGAGTTGAAGAAACAACTTCGTCCGAAGAGGTGATCTTAGCAAAGCCGGATTTCTGTCGTAGGAATGAAGTCGCCTGTCCCATGTTGTGCGTCTGAACGGCAAAACAGTTGAAGAACAAAACCAGAAATAAACGCGGGTACAGATGGGTTAAAGATAATAAAGAACGTGGCGTTCAAACGCAATTTATCCACAGCGCTTCCCGCATTTTGCAAACAAATATCGACCGCGTGTTAAGACCGATGGAAAACCTCTTCCATGGTATCCGTACGCACCTCGCGCCTGTCAATAGGCGCCGCGGGTCATCCACCTTCCGTCATCACCCGCGGCGAGTGATTACGGGAAGGACAACTTGTTCAGTTTCTCAGAGTCACACATTTTCAGAAATGGCGGAGTTTCCTGATCTTGGCAAGCACTGCTCTCTCAACGAATGCGGGAAGTTGGGTGAGTTCTCCCCTCTCCGCCCCTCTCATTCACATTTCGGGTTTTCAGATTTCACTCCGCATCTCTGCAAACGATGCAAACTCTACTTCTGGTAAGTAGCCTACTTTCTCGTGTCGCGCCACGGATTCGCTTTCTTTCAGTGGAGACCATCGATTATCGCACGGATGTCTCGACACTGAAGCCAAGGCGTCTGTCGACGTGGACGAAGACTCAGAACAGGAACCGAGCTCCTCACCCGATCTGAAGCCTTTCGCTTGTACGGAAGAGGGTTGCAACAATCGGGAGCTCGTCGACATCATCTGCAGCGAATGCGGACACAACTTTTGCATACGGTTGGTCGGACGTCCTGTTTTCCCCCTTTTAGTAAAAATTCTCTTTAGACATCGACATGTGGGAGACCACGCCTGCAGGACGTATGAAATGGTTGACGGCCGACTCGAGTGCATATACTCTGCGCCTAAAGATCCGAAGAAAGAGAAGATCAGCGAAGAGTATCTGCGCGTAGTTGAAGAAGATAAGCGACGGAGGGCGGCTGCGATCCCTCCTCCCCCGAAGAAGAAGACCAAGGTTTCTGATGAAGTGCAGAAGAGACAAGATCGAATCGCCATCATGAAAATTAAAGGCCAGCCGAGCGATTTGGACAAGAAGGTTCTTGTCCCGGATCGAATGTACGTTTTTGTGAAGTTATACGAGCCGGAAGAGCGGCGTCTTCCCACCTTTGTGCACAAGGTAAATAGTTGTTGGTCTCTTCGGTCTTTGCATGTTTTCTCCTTTCAGAAATGGACGGTCGGAAGGTGCGTGGACCACATCTCAAAGGTGTTTTCGATTGCGAACAGCAGCAGCACTCCCGATTTCAAAAAGTTTCGTCTTTACAAGAACGAAGAAGATACAGAGAGCCTTGAAATGCCCGACGACATCGTGAAGCACTTTGCCGATATGGACACAATATTTGTGAAAAGAGACCTGTAAACATGTAAAGAAGATAAAGCGGGTTGCGACGGTTTCTGATAACCATTTCGCGTGATGATTGAGGTGTTTGCTTGTGTGATTCTGCTTGTTTCTCTACTCTATCACAACTACGTGCTGAAACGCCGCAGTTGGCCTCCAGGTTCCAGTTGATGGTACTTTCCAATACTCATACACGTGGTTGTCAGGTCCTCCACCGCTGCCAGTAGTCGGCAACATTTTCCAACTGAACTTGAAGCAACCCGAAACCACTTTTCTCGCGTGGAAGAGGCGCTATGGCGACGTGTTCACCATTTGGATCCCGGACCCCGTTGTCGTCCTCGCCAGTAACAAACTACAAATGGAATGTTTTGGTCGGTCGGGGGAGGCCTTCGCCGGTCGCCCGCAGTCGATGATCATGAAGCTGCTCTTCAAAGGCAATTGGGGACTGATTCTCGATGGTAACGACATTTACAAGACCCAGCGCCGCTTCGCACTTCACACGCTGAAAGATCACGGGTTCGGCCGCACGGAATTCGAGCCGTTCATGGTCGCGGAGGCGATTCGCGCGATCGAACGGTCGATCGAGGAGTGCGAGGCGAACGGCGAATGCGACGTGAAGGAATGTTTCACGGTGAGCCCTTCGACCCCTGAATCGCCACCGTTCCCTTCCGTTTCAGATGTGCAGCGGAAATATCATCAATCAGCTCGTTTTCGGTCACACCACAGACGACAGGGAGAAGCTGATGAAGCTGAAGGTGACGCTCCAGGAGCTATTTTCCGATTGGTTTCATCCACGATGGCTGCTTCTGGAAGCGGTTCCCTGGGTACGTCACCTGGAGAAGGTCGGAGTCGGTAAGTCGCTTGAGGAATACACTGACTGCTGCAGGTTTCGCTCAGATTACGGTATCAGTCGAGCGAGCAACGTGAACAATCGGTTTCTGCACTTCCTCGAGGAGCAAATCGCGGAGCATCAGCGGACGTACGACCCGAGTGCGCCGCCGAGGGATTTCGTGGACGCGTTCCTCGCGGAGATGAAAAAGTTGCCTGAGGGAGGTGAGCGGAGAGTAGTGTAGCGGCCCTGAAACTACCAGCGGATTGTAGAACACTCGGACGAGTTCAACATGTGGCAGTTGACGATTGCCTGCTACGATCTCTGGTCAGCGGCGCTTGAAACGACCGTTTGCACGCTGCAACACGCGGTGCTCTTCCTCCTACAGTATCCGAAGATTCAGGCAAAACTCCAAGACGAGTTGATCGATGCGGTCGGAAGGGATCACCATCTCTCCTCAAAGGACCAGGCGCGACTACCGTATCTCTCAGCATTCATCCAGGTATTTTGCGCTCAATTCGACATTCTCATCAGTGATGCTCCAGGAAGTGCACCGCCTAACGAACGTCATTCCGCTTTCGCTGCCGCACGAAACACTCGAAGAAACCACAATCGCGGGCTACCGTATACCGAGAGGAACTACTGTAATCTCCCAGCTCGCCTGTGTTAATCTCGACCCGAACGAGTACGATCAGCCGGAGAAGTGCATTCCGGAGAGACACATCGACGCGGCGACCGGAAAACTGCGGAAGGACGACCGGCTGCATCCGTTCTCGATCGGCCGTCGTTCTTGTTTGGGAGAGGGACTCGCGCGACCGGAAATGTTTCTGATCCTCGGCACGCTTCTGCAAAAGTGTCGCGTCGTTCCCGTTGAGCCGGGAAATCCTCCGCAGACCGTTCCTGTTCCCGGTCTCGTGAAATCCATCAACCCGTTTTCGTGCGTCTTTGAAAAATTGAATTAGCTGTGTCGCTGCCTCCTGAGCGCAAAACGCGTTTGTTTGTCGAGGCTTGCAAGAATAAAGTTATCGCAATTCCAATTGAGTTCGGCGGCTAGGTCGTATTGTGTTGTACCAGTTGTGTAATGCAACAGTGCTGACGGAGGGCGTCTGCTGAATGCCGCGATTCCAAGAAACATAATCAACATTCATTTATTTCCAAAAACCAAGAATTCAATGATCGCAGCATCCACCGTTCTTCCCCTCGTCGTCGTTCTTCTTCGGCGGCGGCAGCGTGTGGCCACGACAGTGCTCGGTCTCGTTCTCGTCCTGCTCCCAGGTGCTCGGGTCGTCCCACTTCCGGGGCTTCACGTAGATGCAGCAGCAGTTGCTCTTCAGGCGCCCCATGTGCTCGTTGTCGACGGTGTCCGAAGTCCAAGTGACGCGCGCGCGATTCTCGGCGCTCTTCAGCCGGAGCACCAACTGCGGCTCCTCTTCGCATTTCTCCTGCTGCTCGTCGCTGACGACTGTCGTCGTGGTCGTTCCTGCAATCGACTTTTAGTGACCGGACGCACTGCGATAACTCACCTTGAAGCGCTGCTGAACGATTCATCTTCGAGATTGAGTTGGAGAACGACTGATTGGTAACGCCAAATGAGGCCAACTGACACGGTGGCTGTCGCTCATTACCTTTGCACCTTTCGAGACAGACACGTTTCAACTTTACAAAACACAGAAGAACACGTGTTTTATTCCAAAAACGAAAATAAACAGAAGCTACAAAAGATGAGAAACGACCCACCGACGCTCATGTTTGAACTGCAGAGTTTCGTCAAGCGGGTAAACAATGCAGTCGAGCGATAGGCGCTGTACATGCACCACACTGCAACAAACAGCGCTCGGAGGGAGAAATCTCAGGTTTCCGGAATTCCCTTTCGACTGAAAACAGATCGCGTATTGGAAAGCAGAAAGCAGAACGCGAGATGCAAACAGACGGCGAAATCACAAAGAAAGAGAAATGCACATGAATTAACAAACAACGCTCAATTCTGCTCTCTGGTCGCCTGACTCTCTTCACACCTCTGGTCGCCTGACTCTCTTCGCACCGCTGCTCGCGAGCAATAGATTTCCGCCGCGTTGTATAAAAACAAAGTGCGTCCTTAACAGAATGGGAAGTGGACATGGGGCGACGGTGCCAGAAACCTCGGCGCGGGGGGCGTTAGTGGCAAGCTCCTGCATGTCATACCGGAGTCTCCCTCCGCGTAGTCATGCAGGATTGACAACCTCCCTTTGGGCGATGGAGACATCGCTGAGTGAGTGAGGCAACCCCCCGCGCCGTTGGAATCTTCAATCGCCAGCTCTTCCGTTCACACAAATTTTTGACAAATTTCCACTTTTGACTGCAAGCAGACGGCAACAGAAATCAATAGGCGGCGAAATCAAATATGGAGAGAGTGAATCACAATTTGAATTCTTAATCCGCCGTCGTCGAAACATGAAATTCAAAATCTAATTTATTTTCAGACACATGAAAAGTTATCAATTAACCGCAAAACGAACCAAGAGTGCCGACCGAGTACAACGTGAGAAATAAAGAAATAATAAATTGCATTCAAATATAAAAAGTTTTATTAAAACCGAGTGTCACGCGCACTCTGCGCGGACTTCAGATGAACCGGCATAAATCTTCAAAAGAGACGATTCCACGTGTCCTTCTCGTTCCTAAACGGAGTCACATTCAACGTGAGAAGAGCTGAAGAATCACTTACTCTTGGACTTGCACACGAGTGACCGGGAGGCGCTTGTGGAAGAGCTCGATGAAGGGAATCGTCTGCGAGTTCTCGCGACCGAAACTCGCCACGGCGACCTCTTTGTTCTCTCTAAATCCCAATTCTCTGCACTTTCCCGTCACTCCGGTCAATCTTGCCTGAAATAATAGAGGTTGAAGGAGCCCTGCTCGAAAGCTTTCTGCGGGTTGAAACCAAGCGCGTGCACAACTCGAATGCAAACGGTGTCAAAGAACTCATTTATTTGATGCAAAGGACGCGTTCAGTTCAAATCCAGCGCCTCAAGCAACGACTGCGCGCTGCCGTTGTTCTCGTCGATGACGCGGGCGATGAAGCGCTTCAGGTACCCGGCGAACCAAACGATGAGGAAGAAGTCGGCGACGAGGAGGACGTGCGCGGCGTCGCTGATGTTGAGTTTGCGGAAGAACTTCAGGTCGTCGTCGGGGATCTCCTGGTGGAAGTTCGCGTTAGGAGAACGCGTAGATGTCCGATAGCCAACAACTCGACAGCCGAAAATACTCATTGTTAGCGGCGTAACCGAGCTCCCAGGGAGAGATTTATCGGACTTAAAAACATCAGGTAGACGTTGAAAATTCTATTCCGCGATTCCAAGAAACATAATCAACATTCATTTATTTCCAAAAACCAAGAATTCAATGATCGCAGCATCCACCGTTCTTCCCCTCGTCGTCGTTCTTCTTCGGCGGCGGCAGCGTGTGGCCACGACAGTGCTCGGTCTCGTTCTCGTCCTGCTCCCAGGTGCTCGGGTCGTCCCACTTCCGGGGCTTCACGTAGATGCAGCAGCAGTTGCTCTTCAGGCGCCCCATGTGCTCGTTGTCGACGGTGTCCGAAGTCCAAGTGACGCGCGCGCGATTCTCGGCGCTCTTCAGCCGGAGCACCAACTGCGGCTCCTCTTCGCATTTCTCCTGCTGCTCGTCGCTGACGACTGTCGTCGTGGTCGTTCCTGCAATCGACTTTTAGTGACCGGACGCACTGCGATAACTCACCTTGAAGCGCTGCTGAACGATTCATCTTCGAGATTGAGTTGGAGAACGACTGATTGGTAACGCCAAATGAGGCCAACTGACACGGTGGCTGTCGCTCATCACCTTTGCACCTTTCGAGACAGACACGTTTCAACTTTACAAAACACAGAAGAACACGTGTTTTATTCCAAAAACGAAAATAAACAGAAAGCGGGATGACGCGGAAGGCAATTCACTTCTGCAAACATTTTCGAATTGCACGCGGAACGTTTTCAATGCGATCAAAGATCAGATCAACATTCCAGTTGCCCCTGTGCACGATGTACGCGTAGGCGCACGCGTCAGGATCGAGCGGGTGTCTCAAACCAAAAACCTGGTAGGTGCGGGTCTCTGTGAGCTTAAAAGGCTTCAGATGAGGGTGTCGTTTCGGGTCGAAAGTGGCATTTGCATCCAGTCTGATCTTCAGTTTCCGTGGATTCTCAGTTTTCCTCCACCAATCAAGAAGTTGCTCGAACACGACACAATCCACCTTGGGATGGGAAATGACGAAAGAGACGTTTCGCGACTGGAGCGTGCTTTGCACCCAGGGTAAAATCTCCAGCGGCCAGCTTCCAGCGAGTATGAACTGCTTGCACAATCCTCGTTTGCTCTGATCTCTCACAAAATCGAAGAAAATCTTCCGGAACGCACTGCTCTCGTCAGAATCGGCGCGCACTTCGACGCTCGAGAAGTAGGTCTTCTCGTGGAGCTTCTCGCAGAACATCTCCGTCGTTTCCGGCTTCGACGAGTCGAGACGCAATTTTCTGACGCTCCGTTGCTGCGCGAGAGAGTTGAGGATCGGGAGGATGACGTCTTCGTAGGAGTGCAGAGCGTACTGCACAAACTCCGATTTGTCCTCGAGCACAATCTTCTCGAAACGCCGCTGTTCTCTCGGGATTCCGAGGAATTCTTCCGACGAAATCACTCTGCTTTCCCCTTCTTCTTTGCGCTTTATTTCGCAGTGCCAAGAGTCGTTTCTGGTGTCAACGTAGAAGGCAACGTTGAAGCTCTTCACTTTTCTGGTTTCCCGAGACGCAGAAGTGCTCCAAAACTTGGCTCTGAGGCCGGAAAGCCGCTCAGCGCCCATGTTGCGCACAGTGAGCGACTGGATCACCTTCGAGCAGAAGTCATAAGCCACGGAATCCATTTCTGATTCGCGTTTACAGAGGCGTTGTGGTGGTTATGGCTGTTTTGCGATGCCCATTTCGCATTGCATCAGCACGGGACAATGCAGATAGATCGGTTGAGCGGAAGGAATCTCGCTCGCTTCTACGAAGTGCTGTGTGCTCGCCAGTTGCGACCTGCGTCGACCTCGACGAGCAGATTCACATAGGTTCTCGCGATGACGGAGATCGTCGACGAGCATCGCCCGCAATCCTTCGGGGTCTCTGCACGCGCTTTCCGCCAGTGCGGATGAATTGACAGCGAAGCTCTGCGCTCCTTCACCGTCTAACAGATTTCGCATAAAACTCTCATCAATGGTGCACCGCATGCCGACCGAACTCCAGCGATCCGCATTTTTCCTGCGTAGTCGTATTCGATTTCAACAGCGATTAATCGAATGAAGCGGAGAATCGACGCGATGAACAAATATTTCGCATTTTATTACACATCTACAACACAAACAGATCATATAGGATCTCTTCACAGTTACTGAATACCCGTGCCTTCATTTGCGGCGCTACAACAACGCAACCGACACAACACACTTCACACTTTGTACAGCAATCTTCTCTAATAAATACAACAGGGAATCGTGGAAACGACGGCGACGTTTCTGTCTCTACGACGAGCCGCGGAGTCACAATTCGGCGACGGTGACTTCGCTGAGTTCATCGGTTTCCGGAAGCGACGCACCGCGATTCGCGACGCCGTTGCTCAGATTCAACGCTCCCGGGTTCTCGTGCTTCGACTGCTGGCGATTCATCGAGTGGCGGAGCGGAAGCTGGATGCGCGCGACGACATTCTGCTCGACATTCGACGCATCGCGGACGCTGAAAGATTCGGAACATGAGGGTTCTGTTTACGGGAACGCGGATTCCATGCGAGAAGCAGCCTGAAAACGGTAGGCGGACGGAGAAAGCAGGAGAGAAGCTCTTTAAATCTCTATGTACAGCGAATCAAGTCAGTAGTAAAGCACAAATCGACATTGAAAGCAGTGTTAGTCAAGGGCGGATAGCGGAGTCTCGAGATCAAGCGGAAAGTCACACGAGCACATTGCACACGTGGCTGCAAGCGGGATTCGGACACTTACAGAGCCTCTGGACGAACTCTTCCATGCTTTGCTGTGGCTCCTCCTCCTTCGCCCACTCCTGCAGCTCGCCGGAGCCGAGGATGAGGAAGGTGACGAGACCGACTAGGTCGACCGCCATCGCCATCAAGAAGCACAGTTGCCATCCAGACGGATTCTGAAACTCCGCATTGAATCGGGGATGAGAGAGCGGAAACTCACGTCGCGGATGATGTGCTCAGTGAAGAATCCTCCGAGGCCGGCGAGCGCGCCGACGCCGTTGGAGAATCCCATGAGGATGGGCGCGTATCGGGGGGCGATGTCGAAGTGATTGACGTTGAATCCGGCGATCGCAAAGCCGCTGGTGCCGGCAGCGAGCGCGAGGCAAGTGACAGCGGGTGTCGGTTGCGAGAGGAAAGCGAGCGCGCAGAGGAACGACGCTTCGCCGAGGAATCCCATTGTGTTGAACATCTTCCGCACCATTGTCGTCGACATTTTGCCGCGCGAGCGGAGGTAATCGGCGATCTGGCCGGAGCTGAGGACGGAGATGGCGAGGAGCAGTTGAGGGAGTGCGGAGACGAGTCCACTCTGAAAATGAAATGATTATGGCGTTTTGAATTGATATCCCTGTGGATGAATGCTTTTAGTACTGTAGACGCCGTGCGAATAAAGCTCAACTTACATCGTGAATTTCCATGCCGAGGACGTCTTTCATGTAGGTTAGTTGATTGCCGAGGAGCAGGAAGAACGACCAGGAGCGGCAGAAGTTGCACACGACGATCGCCCACACGGGACCCGAAGTGAGAATCTGCTTCCAGGGGACTGTCGTCAGCGTCATCTGGCCGGTCGTGACGGGACCCACTTGCTTGATGATGAACTTGCGCTCGTCTTCCGAGATTCTCTTGTGCTTCGCGGGTGTAGCGGCGCTAACGCGCAGCCAGACGACGAACCAGAGGACGCCGAGGACGCCGTAGACGAAGAAGGGCGCCGACCAGTGGAGATAAGCGACCAGATAGGCAGAGAGCGGCATCCCGAACATCACTCCGATGTAGCTGCCGGTGAAGGTGGTCGTCGCTAGCTTCGAGCGCTCGAGCGGCGGCGCCCAGTGCCTCCACACGCCGTGCATTGCGGGGTACGCGACGCCGAGCGAGAGGCCTTGCAGGATCTGGATGAACACGACGACCGCGTCCGTCAGCGGGTGGTAGTAGAGAGCGGTGGCCATCGCGATGTTCAGAATTCCCGCGATCACCACGGCAAAACCGAACAATCTGAAGCGGGATGATGGTCCTGGCACGAACGCCCTGAATTCTCACTTGTTGGGGGCAAATTTTGCCGCGAGCAGACCGCCGGGGATCTGCGAGACGGCGTAGCCGTAGAAGAACGCGCTCTCGAGCATCCCGAGTGCAGTGGAAGACCAGTAGAACTCTTGCATCTGCAATTATCCGACATGAAAGTACTGTAAACTACCGTAATCTCTTACATGAACTTCGCCGAAGGGATCCGTGAAGTTGGTCGTCATCCTCGCCTTCGCCGCGCCGAAGTTGCAGCGGATTCCGAAGGCGATCAGGAATCCGACATTCGCGAGCAACGCGATTTGCCAGCGCGTTTTCGTGAAGAACCACCGATCCTGAACAGGTACCGTAGTCCTACAGTACTCCTATCACCGTATCAAACCTCCTTCTCTTCGACTGTGTGCAACTGTTCGATCGTCTCAGATTTTCCACTCGAGAGCACTCTGAAAACAACGGAAGCGGTCATCGTCTCCTGCAAGCTACAGTAATCCAACCTTTGGACGCGATCGGCTGTCGTGCGAGCGACCTTCTTGACACTCTGCCTGCTGCTGCTGATTGCCGCCTTCACTTTGCTGGCCGCATCCTGAAAACACAGAGAGGTTACGGTAGCGCTGTCGACGTGAGGCGAACTTACAACTGCGGAATGGGGATTGCGGCGGTCTTCGAACATCCTGGGGGTTTCCGGACCTCGGACGGCGATCGATCGACGGAAACTGAAGCAGAGGAGGCGGTTATGAGAGACGAAGCGATGCGAATAACGGAGGGAAATGCACTGCCGGCCGCGCGATCGCGAGCGCGATGGGATTGGTCTGTTTGCTCTGATGATGCAACACGTGGTACGGTAGCCGGAACTGAGGTTTCAGGATTTCTAATTGGGAAAGGTGCGGAAGCGGCCAATTAGCGCCTAGGAGTACGGTAGTTGCGCGGCAGTGAATGGAAACATCATGGAAGGCGACTGTCAGCAATTCTCAAGCGGGTTACTGTAGGAAAGGCGACTATTGTAGTAGCAGAGGGTGAGCTGCTTAAATATGTGAGAAGCAATGCTTGTGGGGCTTAATTACTTGAACGACTGGCAGATCTCAGAGGGTTTAGGGCTGAATCCGCCTCTTAAAAGTCGTTAAATAAGCCCAGACCAGCCGCCCTTGATCCATCCCCAACTCCTAACCGTCAAAAACTCAAATCTGACTGCAAACTCAGAAATATTTGCGCGACAGGTCGCGAGAAAACAAGATCGACACGATTAAAACACGAAATACGAGGAAAACCACGCGCAAACACGCAGAGATTGAACTGGTTCTCGCGGAGATTAGATCAACGCGCGCAGCTGCACTATAAGGTTAAGATAGTTACGCGTCGAAAACAGAGTGACGAAGAAGGCGACGAGTTACATAACGCGCTTCGAGAGATCTTATCGCGTCGTCTTCGCATCACCAAAAGATCAACGCGCGGCGGCCGGTGGAACAGGAACGTGCAGTTTGTGATCCCCGGAATTCGATTATACGCGACAACAGCACCGACGGTTACTGTATGCACTTAGTTGAGAGCAAAAGAGTTAAATTGACCCCCTGCGACCTTGATTAGGTTAATTCGTAATTTGTAGGTTTATGAGTTAAAGAAGGAGTGTGCAAGCGAAGGTCACTTGGCTGAATGTTCGCGTGCGGGTGGCAATAATCGATTCTGACAGATTTGCAAACTGCAAAAGCCGATTTAAAAACTGAAGGAGAAGCGAAGTGACCTTGCGGTTGGCGGTAAGCCGCCGTTCCAGATGAGTTTTACGCGGGCGGCGGTGGAGAGAGCAGAGGAATCCTTAAATTTCAACAAAAACGAACAGAACGCGTGATTCGCAACAGAGTTTCAAACGACACGGACGAAGTAATCGCCAACCGCACGCGCTAAAACTGTCCTACGCACTCGCGCATCAATCACGTCGAGATTCGACCCGAATCGCCGCGAACAAAGCGAGCCGCGGACGTCAACGTCGTCATCCGAAGATGAATTGGATTACTGTGGTCGTCAACGATCGCCCGGAGCATCGAAAACTCAAAAAAGAGCGAAAGAAGCGGAACAGATTTGCGTGATCTCCGCGCGCCCCGATCGCCGCGGAGGGCGAAGCGTCAGGCAGAGATCAGGCGCTGGGAAAATTCCCCTTTTAGCCAACTGTGCGCGTCTGATCGGAACGAAGGACGCAGCGAGAAGACGAGCGCTGCGCGAAGCAACCCGACCCTCAAGCCGACACCGCTCGTCTGAGGCGCGAATCTCGCGTTTTGTGTGCCTGAAACGTTGACGTCACTTCCGCGGAATTTGAGAATTGCTTAGTTTTGACACGTCTTAGGCGGTGAACTGAGAGGCGTGGTGACTGATGCGTTTGGTTATCTTTTGATCGCAAACCTGGCTCACGGAGCGAAGAGCGTCTTGCTTAGATGGAACCAGCTGATAGACGAGTGGAAAACAGAAGTAATAGAACGAGGGGAAGTAAAATTTCAATAAACTTTGGCCTTTTCTGGCTCGTTCTGGGAGCACAAGCGACCAGAATTGCTCAGAATCGGATTTCGCAAGAGATTAAACCGCAAATCATATCTCAGACGCGTCGAAAGTCGCCGCGCTAGTCATATTCGGCGACAATCCCACGATAAGAAGGTCATCGACACCGGTCACGTGGCTGGAGTTCTGCCTTCCCTCGAAACTTTGATCTTCCGCTACAGTAATCGACCGTAACCTCCACCGTTCAAGGTCTCCTTCCACCCATTCCAACGCTTCAAGTGACACCGCCGCTGCCGGCGCTGTCGCCGACGCGACGCGACTTCCACGAAGATGCGCGGCGTTAAGAACTCGGCTAACAGGCGATGCTATCGCGCGCGCCCAAAAAACGGAGATTCAGATCTGCTTGCAGCGTGACTCATCACGGCGTGAAGCAACTGGATCGAAGAGAAACGCGTTTGCCTCGCAAAGTTGAACTTGATAGCAATCAGCGTGCGACCGACTGCCGGCGACCGCCAGGGCAACGACGCCACATGCCATCGACGCCGCTGTGACCGGTCGGAGACGCGAATTTAAGCGAGCGAGAAAACAAGGAAAAGAGAATCTAAAAATAGCGAATTTGAGAATCAAAAGTTGGCGGTTTTGTGGCGTCGTTTCATATCGGAACGTTGGATAACGCACGTCTTTGCTGGATTTTGTGCGCGCAGCCGCTTCTCAATCCCGCGAGCTCCAAATCTGGCGTTTTTGAGTCCATTTTCATGTTGTTTATTTGGGGCTTCGACTGCGACTGAATGGGGGTCTGCGCACACCGCCAGATTCGAATACTCGCAACCGCAAAAGATCCAACTCTGTGACGTCATCCGTCTGTGATTCTTCTCTGAATTCGCCGTCGCGCATACTCGATATTAATCGACTCGCGCTCGTCATATCTGCGGATCGCCGTCCGTTTACCGGTTTCCCACAACCGCAAACAAAGTCGTTAACCGGTGCGAATAACGTGAGCGGCGGAATTTTTAAAAATGCGGTTTGAAACGCGTTTTTGCATGAACTCTGGTCTCGATAACAAGCTCAACAGCGCTGGGAAACATCGATTTCGAGCGATTTCGTGAGAGAATTCCCTGCACGTGACCGTAATTAATGACCTCTTTGGGATTACAGATGTCGACACGGCGATGGAGATCAATCAGCGCGATTAATTGCAACGCGCAATCCAAACAGATCCCGCAATACAAAGTTCTTCATGATCAGAGCGGAGATGTGCAGCTCGAGCATCGCTGCAGTCTGTCTTTCAAAGCTCAGTTTGATTTCAAAAAACAAGAAATCACTTCATCTCGCTTTGGGTTTACGACATCTTAGCGAACACCGAACGTCGGCGCACTCGCAGTTCATTCGCTTTTTTACGGAAACAGCGATGACGAAGCCAATTAGACGAAAAAACCGGAAGGACGAACAGAGTGCGCCCGGAGTTTGGTCTTCTCTGCGACAGTCGTGGTGACTGCAGATGTCGGCGCATTAATTTGACCAGAATACAATCATCGATTCGTCGAGTCGATCGGAGCGCAACAAAACGGAAAGTTGTGAATGTGATTGAGATCTTTGTGGTTTGCACGGAAAGCGCGGAAATTGGTGAATCCACACGGACTGTAGTGGTGCGCGCATTACCGGTGCAACACGCGCTTCCTGCGAACTTTCCCCGTGACCACCCGAGAAGCGGGGAACAACCAGAGCAAGTTGCAACGGATTGTTAACCTGATCCCAAAACCCATGCGGTCATCGAGCAGCGTTGAACTGAGAGCAGCTCCGAGACGTGTGAAGAAGCATGAAGAAGCGTGTCTAGTGTCTACCGTCCACTTCTCACGAAATGAAGGAAACCAATGAACGGAACAGGCGCCTTCTATTTGGCGGCATTCTGTGTATTTCGCTTGTTGCAATGCGCTCTCACTTGTTGCTGGGTAAATCGGGATCGGGACCAATTCTCATGACAAAGGCCACCCTCAAATGTCCAAAATTGCTGCGCTGTCAGGCTAATAGAAAAGCGTAAACCGCGTCATCGTCAAATCGCTCCAAGACCTAGATAGGCGGGAAAGTTACATCAAGACTGCCGCTGGCTTGCTTATACGAGCGCTCTTGCATGTTTCGTGTATCATCCGTAATACCCTATTGTAGCAACGGAATGCATTCCCTAGCCCAACACTGTCTTGTGTCGGCTCTTGTTCCACACAGCGATTACCGTAATCTTGTTCACCTCCTTTTAATTCTTTTATTCCGCACAGCTGCAAATCAACAACGCCGGAGTGCACGATACCGTATACATAAACATGAATGTACACTGAAAGAGAGGAACCGATGATGCGAGAGGCCGAACAACGTATGTACAGTTCACTCTGCAAAGAACGCGATCAGCGCGGCTAAATATTAGCCACACGCGGGCTGAGAGAGGAGCGGAAATGGCAAGCGGAAGGATAGAAACTCTTAGATTCTTAAAAGACGAAACCGTAGAAGTGTAGAAGACGCGACTAGACTGGAAATGCGAGATTTGGGGAAAAAGTTCTCTTATGCGTTGACTGAGACCACCCTAAGACATTTTGTGATGCGCGATAATCCCGTAGAAGTGAGAGACGAAGGCGGCGAGGCTACTCGCAGTCCATCTGCTCCTCGATGTCCGAATCGCAATTGGAGGTCACCGGTTGGCGGTAGAGAGCGAACGGGTCGCCCGGAGGAATCTGTTGCGGATTCCGCGGCGGTGGGAGGCCGTTGCCGTTCAGCATCGGGGAAAGCACAACGCTCTCGTCGCCCTCTGGTTCTGAAAGCAACAATTCTGGGTGAGAAGGAAGGGGATTCGCTCACCGATATTCTCGAAGTGCATCGCCTCCGCATTGAGGTGATTATCCTCGACGGAATCGCCGAATCGGAAGGGCGTGTGCCTTGCAGTGGGCGGCAGCGAATTCGCGCTCGACGGAATCGCGAATCCTGGATTCACCAACGCCGGCGTCGGGGAAATCGAGTTCTGCTGCCTAAAACAAAGCGACTACTGTAACCACGGTCGCATATGACAACGCTTACCCTTTGTTCAAACACGAAGAGACCGAATTCGATCGTTTCCGCCTGCTGGAGTAGTGGTGGAGCACGCGACTGGAGCGTCTGGAGAACGTCGCCGAAGGACGACACGAGAGTGACTGGCGCAGGACCATCGTGTCGAGAGACGACGACATCGAGAGCTGCGGAGGCTGCACGCTGTTGCTGCGCGGAATCAGCGACGTATTCTCCGCGATACCGTAACCGTTGGCACCGGAGGCTACTGTAGCCAGGTCGCCACCGGAGCAGGAGCACGAGTTGAGGGTAGCCGCGGAAGGTCGTGGCGTTCCCGCGTTCGGTGTCGACGTCGGCGAACCCATCGAGTCGTACTGAAAAGAGACCAATGTAGAAGAGGAAAGTCAGCTCTCTGTTCTTAGATGCTGAGATTGCGAGTACAATATCGCGGAATCAATAGCACAAGCCAAATTGCTCAGAAAATTCGCGCGCACCAATTCCGTTCGTTTTGAGACCCACATTGAGCTCTTTCGGATATTTTCTGCGCCGTTTTTTCTTATAACTATATGATTTAAATTAATATGTTTGTTTGCCGCCGCTTCCGATGTTCGCAGCGTAGAGGATCACGTTTCATTTGCTTGTGGCTATGAAATGCATCAGCGGAAGCCCCTCAACCGGCATTCTGATTGGATTTCTTAATTTCAACCCCAACTCAATCAGCACAGCAGTTATTTGGTACAAAATTCTTGCATTCCAGTCTTATCTGTGCATCAAGGCCCTGTGGGGGCTCTCCGACCCCGGAATCGTCCCTGAACCACTGTGCCTCGCACAATATCGTGTTTACGAGTGGAGCGGATGTTTTGTTTTCCGCGCTCCGCATGTGATAATCAGAAATGCGCTCCTCTTCGCTAATTAGCGCGCTCCGTGCCCGAAAACAGGTCTGCTAGTTGAGTCATCAGTGAACAATTAATTAGCCGCATGTTTTCTTTCGCTCGTAAACAACATTTTCAGCGTCTCCGAAGAACGAATCTCGCCGCCTCGTAAAGACCAACCTGACAGAGATCCAAAGCAGCGATGGTCGAGCGTTTGCCGATCTCCCCGAGGCGATTGTCGTCGGGTCGGAGGATGACGTCCTCGACCGCTCGTTTCAGGTCGCCCACACGCATCGCGACCGAATCCGCTCGTTCAGAAGCTCCGCACACGTCCGACGGACGTGGCGACGACGATCGGAAGAGACGAGAGGCTGCGGATTCGGGAGCGAGGCGAATTTCCAGAGAATCGAGGGTTTCGGCGGGAGAGAAGAAGTCGTCGGAGGCGGCAAAGACGTGCGGAGGGAGGAGACGTAGGCGACAGGTGGCGGAGACTCTGGAACGAGGAGGACTTGTTGGGGAATTAAGCGGTCGAAGTGACAAAAACCGCGGGAAATCGGCGAAAGAAGAGGGAAATCGCGTGGAAATTCGTTTACATAATTCACGCACGAATTAGCGGAAAGAAAGTGGTCTTTGGTAGCGCGGTTAGGCATCAAGCTGATGCGATATAGCCGCGTTTGCGCCTCTGAGTCGTATTTGAAGCCCGACAGCTCGTTTTAGGGATTCTCAAGACCAAAATCCTGAAGATCAAACTACAGTTTCAGCTAATTGCTTGGAATATTGGCATAAATCCGGGATAATCATGACCGCGACTGCATCTCTACATAAACCGGAGCTCACAGGAGCGTCGCGGTCGGAGGCAATAAACGAAATGGGTCCCGAGAAGACTACTTTTCCTAATTGAAAGGATTTTCGACTAGAATAGCGCTACAAAACGCGAATTGATCTCATCTCGCGCCGCTTTGCATCAGATTGGCAGATTTGGGTTGATTATCGCCAATTTCAGGCTAAAGAACCTGCTGGAAATGTTTGTTTTGGGCGCAACTCGAGAAACGCGATTATTCAAACGAGAAGAGGCGAAGTTTCGAATCGATCGATCACTTCACTTCGTCTCCAATTCTGTTTACCTTCGACGATGACGCGGCGAACGCTTTTTTTGGTGCACTTAAGACCCTTGCGGACGTCTGAGGGAAGCGACTCGATGGGGTCGCTTCAGAAGTCACAAAAATCGAATAAAACGAAGGGAAGCGGGTGCAATTGCAGCGCAACGCATAAATTGCGTCGGGATTCCGCCACGCGGACGACAATCACTCATTTCGAAGATCAAAATTCAGTTTTTCGAACGCTCGGGTCGAGTGGGTGGGCGAAATCGAGCGAGCGAAGCCTGTAAAATCGGTTTAGCGGAAAAGGGAATTGACCAAAGGTGTCGTTTGTTGATTTTGCACCCCTAAACGGCGGTTTCCACTCCATCGAACGAGAAAAACCCCCAGGAATCTCTAGAATTTCCCACACAAAGCAACGAATACAGTATTCACGGGGTCGTAGATGGAAATCAACACGCGCAAACACTCGAACCGAAAATGTCGCTTTTCCCGACGTCCACCACCGACCAACCCGGACCGCGACCACCCTCCGCTAATCCAATAGGACAAAACGGGTCCGAAATTCTCCAAATTCCCCCTTTCATCTCTCTCTTCGCTCGAAGCGTTCGCGACTCGATCGATAAGTCGGTGGCGGCGTTGTTTACGAGTGCTCCTCGCCCTCCCGGACGGCAGAAGACCACCGCGCCGCCGCCGCCGCGACTGGCCGATGTCGCGCACCGCCTCGACCGCTAATCGACTCGAAGAAGTCGCGCGTTCGCCGCATCGATCGCGGCGAAGAATGAAACATGTATGATTTAATTGGAGTCCAGAGCGGCTCGCAATCCGAGGATGCCGCGGAGAAGCGGCAGATCCGGTTTCGTCGGGCGATTGAGTTCCGAGGGCGCGGAACGGACAAAGCTGCGTTCAGTGCACTTTGAAGGTGTTGCGAGTGATCGCGGCGATGAGTTTCGGACTGCGAAATGCACGCGCAAAACGGCAAAAACCGGTCTGAATGCGATTATCGCCACTTTGTTTACGTCGAGATAGATGGCATCGCCGCGTAGAATTTGAGTTTTTGGCTATAACGCAGCCGGAATGGCTTATTCTGGGCGATATTCGCATAAAATGAACGACGCGCGGTAGCATCTCATTTCATGAAATTTCGATTTTCCGTCCCGGAAGGAATGTTGCGAGCGGAGACTACTTTTCCTAATTAGAAGCACTTCCTTCGAGGACGAAAGTAAAAAAAACGTCCTCGAAGGCGCTTTCGCTTCAGCCGCGGTCAAACGCGCCGCTGGAAATGTTTATTTTGCGCGTTTCCAGCACGATTATCGAAAACAAACAGAACACAAACTCCAAAATTAGAGTCTGCGGAGCTCCCCGGCGGACCCAACACATCGTCGCGACAACTGTTCCGCCACTCACCTCCGATTGATTTATGCAATGACCCGCGAACTCCCAAGGCCTCAGATGACTGCAAAACGACTTTATGAAAGTGTCGATTTAGTATTAATAAGCCAATCGCCATCCGTCAACGTTGATTTCGCACTTTTAGGACATCCGGAGCGTGCAGAAATGGAATTATGAAGAGCGGAGACGCTAATTTCATTACACTTTCTGCAGCAAAAGACATTTTGATGGAGATTTTGAAGGAGTTTAGACGTGAAAGGACGTTGCAGTTTTGAGCGGAGCCACTAGGGCCAAACTGGCTCCAAAAGTTGTTTTCATATCGAAATTTGCAATCAAAAGTGCGCCGAAGATGAATTCAGGAGTTGCGGTGGCTCTTTCTAATGAGGCGCGCTACTTTCGCTTTGTGGAGCTGCTTAGAAAGTCGGAAGAGAAAAGCGACATCCCGAACAAAACCGAAAATGCTTCAAATTTTCAATTTTCGCTACAAACCCAACGCGGAAGTGCCTTGCACTCTCCCATCCAAGGCGAATTTGACCCACTCAACCTCTAAAAGTACAAAGCGCTGAAAACACAAAACGATTTTGGTCGATCGGCACGTCGCAAGCCAAACAACAACGTCGTCCATCAACGCCGCAGAGTGCAGCGCGTCTTTGCGGAGGAAAACAGCGCCTAATTGATTGTTTCCTGCACATCCCGCGGAATCTGCATCCAATCAGCTTCGCTTAGGCATGAGATGCGTCGGTGAATCACTGCGCGTGCACAAACAACGCGAGTGAATTCGTGAAATGACATTTCGCGTCTTGAATGGACAGAAATCCCTCTTTTGACTCATTTCGTGTGATTCACGCGCATCGTAGTGATAAGAACGTGGAAATCACAATCGAAAGCGGTGAGCGGTGACTCAGTTCTGAATTCTGAAGATGCGAGCGAATGAAACGGATTCTAATCTGGTTAGTGTTGTGCTGCTTGCTTAGCACAAACTGACAGCGAGGAGCGAGACGTTTTCGTCAGCCAACAGAAAGCAACGCGTGACGGATCAGGCGTCATTTTGTGGCTCCCGTATGGAAAACGCGTTTGCGGCAACCGACACAGATTGCCGCGCCGTGCAATGTGTGACACGAACAGAAATTACGGTAAGTCTATCTCAGCTTTCATCAGTATCGAGCGCATTTCAGGCGCCAAAGTGACCAAATCCAATTATATTCGCCAACCTCTCAAAGACCAACCGACTCCAGAGGCGCGGATCGCCCCGCGAAGGCAATCAAGAAGGATTCAAAGATGAAGACGCCGCGAATCTGCAGCGCATTCTGCACCCGACGCCGCCGGACCAAACGCGAGAGTGATTCATCAAAGCGGAGGGAAAATGGAAATTATCGACCGGAGCGCGAATCTCGTTCGGAGCGCGTTAATTGAGTTCTGTCGTCTCCGGAAAGCGCTTTCGACATCAGAAAACGGAGAATCCGCGCGCGCCGCTTGACAACGACTTTGACTCATAAGACTTGGCGCAAAACAACGCGAATTCGCGGCGCAATTTTAGCGAAAAGACGACAAAACAAGGGTTATAAATAGTTAATGGTCGAGATACGCGACGCCCCGGGGGTTTCCGACGAGCCGGGGCGCCGGGGATCGAAGATGAGGGCGTTGCAGGTGGGAATCGGGAATTGGAGGCGAATCGATGTTCGCGGAGCGCGCTGCATCCGCTGAATCCTCTCTTGTGTTGCAAGTGTCTTTCTTTGTTGCTGGTTGGAGAGCTTCTCGAGGAATTGAAGTGCCGGGCTGCTAATTGAGGCGCTGTGGCGTCGTGAAGCACAATTTATGGAGTTGGAAACTTGGAATGTAACATTTGAACGCCAAGTTCCTCTGGAATTTGTAGCGAAACTCCCTCGGGGACCAATTAAGCGCAGCGAGTGAGCGCTGCACTCTGGTGTCGCGCATACAGAGATGCCGAGAATAGCGCCGCAATCGGGTTCGCAGGAAATTATGGTTGATTGGGGGAATTTGGAGCCAAAAGAGAGCGGATCTCGCTATCGCGACAATGAAATCCGGGAAGTGAGCCGCACGTTGTTGTTGGGTTTGGAGGAACGACGGAGGAATGAATGGCGAGAGGAGCTCGCGGCGGCACCTGACTACGTCTGCAGTCGCATAAATCTCGCTTTTTGTTGTTTTGATGACTCGCGACGCTTGTTGGTGCGTTGAATAAGAGGAAACGTGGGTGGTCGAGCGTGAAACCGATTTGAACGATTCATGTTGAGTTTCACAACACTGATTTACGCTGATTTGCAAGAATAATATCGGAGAATCTTCAAAAAGCGCTGCAAACAACAACAAAGAGACGCGGAGAGCCAATGAAAATTCCTCAAAAGTCACCTTCGAAGTCCAAAGAACGCGACGAATCAATGTCCGAGCGGCATCGGCTCTTCATTCGTTCGTTTCCCTCCGAAGTGCGAAATCAATCAACGTCTTCTAATTAATATCCAATGGCCGGCAGCGCGAAACGTTCAGCAACACTCAGCGCTGCGGTCGTGAATCGATTTACGAAGATTTCAACGACCGAAAGGGCGAAAATGGAGAATAGTTAGTTGCCAAGGTCGCCGCCGATAACGGCGGTCGAGTGGAAACAAAGCGAGCGGGCGGTGGACGGACCGAAGACAGCGAGGTGACGGTATTGCGGACGCGGCGATTGCGAAAGGCAATTAGGGAGTTGAGGACGAGAGGAGATGAGTGATGACGATGCACTCTGGGAAGGAGGGAGGGTATGGTAAATGTTAATTCATTGGCGAGGTCCTTTTCAACAATCGCTGCTCGTTCAATTTCCGGGAAATGCGTGATTAGTTTCTCAACTCATTCACGAGCGAAATCTGAACAGATCTGATGCCAATCATGTGTTCCGTGCCTGTTTCTACCCGCAACGTGCGGGAATACAGCGACAGGTATCAAACAGTTCACAGAAATCACCTTCCTGTCGATAAAATTCATCGACTCGGCTGCAGATCATCGATTTATTCGTTTTCTTCGCTATTTGAGCGCATGCAGAGATTCTCTGGGTCATCTTCCTGTAATTCCGATTCCGCAGCACCCAGAATATTTGGAAAACGCTGAAGATCCACGTCTACGTGGAATTCAGCCTTGCATTCACCAGCAAATGACAATTCGGCGGCAAGCAAATCGCGTCAGGAGCACACATCGAGAAGGTCCCCGGCGCTTCTTTCACATTTGTTCCAAATCGCTCATTAGAAACGTTTCTCTCCGTTTGTTGGCAAACATCGACGAACGACAGACAGAGAAGCTTACGTGAAGTCACAATTTGTTTACTTTTCTTCCTGACATCTCCGCTCCTCGTTTTTGCAGAAAGTTTCACTCATAACCGTCTTTAGCCCCTGAAAGTGCACCCGGTACTCGCATCTGTTAATTCCCGAACTGCAGCGGCCACGTTTGAGGCATTTTTCTATTGTAAACGCCCGCAGAGTCGCTACTTGGCGGATAATTAACGATTAGCTTCCTCTGCGCGACGACCAGTTTCTGTTTGCCCAGAAGCCGCTTCTCGCGTATAAATCGGCGCTTTGCCGAGTGCCATTCACACTCCCCGCTTCCGTGATGCACGTCTCGTAGGTGATCGCTTCGCATCTCCCCTTTTCACCTTCTTTCAGCTCTCTGGTCGCTTTGATTGCTGTCATCGCCGCTGTCAGCAATGCTCAGGTAAGTGAGCTACCGTAGTCCGAGAAATTCCAGTCGTCATTCAGCTCTACTACTATCCACTACAGTACTACGTTCCCACGTATTACACCGCCGGTGTAACGACTGACAACCAGAGCGGCGGAGGTCAACCGCAACCCCCGCAGCAGCAACAACAACAACAGGTTGGCACCTACCGTATACCGTAGAAGATCCGTTTAGCCCCAACAGCAGCAGCAAATACAATACTCTCCGAACTACGGCAACGGAAATCAGCAGACTGCCTACCCTCAGAGCTCTGCCTACTACCCGCAACAGTACCAAACAGGGCAGCAGGCGCCTCCGAGCAACCAACAACTTCAGCGCGATCAACCCGCTCAGCAGCAGACGTATGCCGCCGCCGCTGCTTCTCAGCCGATGTACTACTACTACTACACCTACCCCTACTATTATGCCCTTGGAAAATGAGCCAAGAAGAAAGCCTCAAGAGCCCATAGCACAAAGTTTATAATAAACGATCAATCCGCGTCGAGTTGCTATATACTTGCAGGCGAACGAGAAGCGCGTTGTTTCGTAGATCCACGTGCAGTAGAACGCCGTGCGTGTTGATACATCTGGAAAAATCCTTCAAACCACATTTGGGGCGTCTCCTTACCAGGAAGCGCTTCGTTTCCGGGCAGCGCGTACGAAACAACTCCGATTTGTCGATTTTCAAAGGAGCTTTTCACCGAGTAGATCACAGGGCCGCCGCTGTCACCCTAAATCGGAAAGATCAGTTGGATACACGCCTGTTTCTTGCCTTCAGCAGTCCTCGTTGCTGCGCCGATGTGCAGATTTGATTTTGCGAGATCGGCTTTTTGTATTTTGCCCAATCAATTCTGGATTGCGAGCGTCAAAAATGCCAAAATGCGACGCTCACCTGCATGAGTCACGTGAAACTATAGGAGTTGAAGCGTAGTTGAGGTCAAAATTCACAGGAATCGGCGAGTTATCTACAGAAATACGGTCACGGAACCATCAGGAATGCTGTTAACTCACAAGTCGCGTCTCCGAAGCCCAAAATCCACACGTTTTGTCCCAACGGCAACTCCGAGAAAGCGTCTTCCGCGTAAATCGTGGTCGGCTGCAGCGCCCAAGTGAAGGAGAAGGGCGTTTCGAGCTGAAAAGAAGTTGAAAATGATAAGGAAACTGCAATCCTACTTCGATGATCGCAATGTCGTCGACCATGTTGATTCCGCTGTAGAACGGGTGAACCGAGATGCTCTTGATGGCGCTGGACTGCACGGAGCTTCCAGATAGATGATGCAGAGTCCTGACGCCCCCGTGCGCGGTCACTTTGTCCTCTCCGCCGTTGTCCTTCATCGTCAGCGCGCAATGCGCGGCCGTGAGGACGAATTGGTCGCTCAGAAGCGATCCTCCGCAGAAGTAATCATTGCGTTGAGGACTGATTCCCCGCTTCGTAAAGACGACGAGCGACGGAAAAGGTCCCCCGAGGATTTGCCCTCCGTAGACCTAATACGAAGACTGTAGCGAAGAATCTGCTAAAAACGTACGGAATTGGAAATGTTGGTTTCTTGGCTCAGCGCGTCGACAGAGAGGAGAGCAGCGAGCGCTGCAATGAGCACGAAGCGCCTCATGGTGAACGGAGAGCGAGTGAATGACATACCGACTGCTGTATGGAGAACAAAGCGGTTTTTTTAATTTTACGGCATCTGATAAGACGATTGTTTGAGTTTATGTTGCTTCTAAAATCATTCGGACGGGCGAGGGACAATCACCCGATTCACATACACGATCTACGAAGTGGACGCAGGCGACCCCGATGAATCGCGATTTGTACGCGATCGGGGGACTCGTTGGACACGTGTCGTTGTTGAAGTGGAAGTCATGCGGTCGGACACTCACCAGTGGGAGGAGGTGAGCGCGTTCTCTGTGATCCTTCGGTAATTTTGATATTTGAGATTGTTCCACTGAACAACAAACGCTCCGCGCTGGCATCTGCGGCGCTGAACGGTCGCCTGTACGTGTGCGGAGGCTACGACGGCATCTGCTCGCTGCCTTCCGTCGAAGTTTACAACGCGACTGCGAAGAAGTGGACGATGGGAATCCCGATGAACAACCCGCGATCAGCTTCTGGAGGTCAACATCGATAAAACAAACCATGAAGCAAAAAACCGTGGTCAAGTTTGACGTCAGACCAGCTAATTACATATTTAGCCGTCGCCATTCCAGAGGCCGCCGTAGCCGGCGGCTTGGGTAATCTGACTACGGACCACACTCAAATTCAGTCTGTTGTGCTTTTATTGGAAGTGATCATGTTTTCGCGAAGCTCTGCAACGGCGTGAAGAGAGTCAGGGAAACAGAGAAAGTTGCCGTGAAAGTTTATGCGGAATGTTGCAGCGTTTCAAACGGCGCTCTGTCACGGAGTTCTATTTAAGCGCTGCGCTGTAAAGTCGTCTATAAACCGGGCGCGAGGAATCCTGTTAAACTGTCTGGAAGTCTGCAGAGCGGTTAAAATTTCCCGACCTCTTGGCATTCGTGGATTTGGGAGAAGACAAGAATGTCGTTTCTGCGAATCGCGCTCTTCGTTTTTCTCGCGATGGCGACTCGTGCAGCGCTTGGAGAAGACCAAACCGGATCGTCAGTGGGATTGGAAGACTTCAACTCATCGACAACGTCAATGATCGTCACATCGACAACTACGTTTCTTCTGACATCAACTGCGACTGCTCAACCGAGTGAAAAATCCAAGAGTACCGAGTCGTCGATGGCAACCCAGAATCCCTCCAAATCCCAAGAAGAGCGGCCTCAACCAATCGTGCATCGTCCGTTCCCGAAAGTCATCTTTGCAGTCATCTACGGAATGCTGCCGACAATTTTGCTCGCACTTGCAGTTCACGTGCATCGCAATACGTAATGAATTTTTCTTTGTGCTAGATAAATAAATGTTGTCTGTGAAGGTGGCAGGAAGGTGGCAGGTTGGCACGCGTTCGTTGGCTGTTTTGAGTTGTCTTTGTCGTTGTTTGTGTCGCGAAGACGTCTGAAAAATTGCACGCGAACACGTGAAGCTTTTCCGTGATGTCTGGAAAAAACGTCTGTGAAATGCTTCACAGAAATGCAGGATTGTCGTTCGTGAGTTTGAGCGCGGTCGAGGTTGAGAATGACGTTTTCGCAGATCGTGGTACTCGCCCTCGTTGCGTTGGTGATTTGTCCAACGTACTCTGCTCCCTGCAGTTACAATGACATCGGAGGACGCGTAATCGTTGGAGTGCGCGGAGATCGTGATTTTGTTTTCTGGCAAGTTCCCGAACACGACAGTGGATCGGTGAAGATCGACGAGGATGCGTTCACCAGGATGGAAATGCCACAGTCTGAGAAAATCGAGTCACTTGTCGTCGTCCCAAGCCAAGGTCGCGTTGAACTTCTCGTTCGCGCAAACTACACGGTAACTCGCCAATATGCTACGTTTTCTTGATATTTTGATGTCATTTCAGAATGCATTATTCCGTCGTTACAGTATTCCGATCACAGGTGGAGACAATGGAGCTCTGGAATTCGGACAGCCTTCTCACAGCGGTCACATGTTCGGAAGCGAAGGACACTTGGTTTATGGAAGAGTAGGCGAAGAGATCGGCAGCTTTGTGGTGTTGGATTCGGGAGCATTTGTGGATTTCTTCGATGCCGAGGTATGGAGATGTTGTTTTTGATTTCTATGTCCACGTTCTTCAGAATATCCAAGAACTGTCAGCTCAGTCGGTCTTCAATCAGGCATACGACGAAGCAGAAGGCGAATGCTATCCAAGATGGTCTCAAGAAGTGATCGAGGATTCGTCCCTCGAAAAGGTGAAGTGGAAGTACGGCGTTCTGTTCCGATATGCCGGCGAAGAGATTGTCGCCGAAAATCAAACCACCTCGATGGGTCAAGGAGCAATCTCGTATTCTGTTCATAGCGGGTAGGACTTGGACGCGACTCTACTTAACTACCGGTACTTGTTCAGATCACTCAACTGCACGTTTGCTGTTCTTGATTCTGAGAAGTACAAGTTTGTGCACCTCCTGCCAGAGGAGATCGAAGCAGCTGCTCTCAGAATTCGACATTCACGCTCGGTTCCTTCGGGAAAAGGCAGGAAATCAGTGACCCAAGGCCGTCACCACCCGTTCCCGTACATCGTCTTCATCGTTGTAAACTTCCTGTTGCCTTTATTCTTCCTAGTTCTCTGTTTGATCGTCTACTGCAGAACGAACAACCGCCTAAGCGAGTGCAACTAAATGCTTTGCGTTGAGCATAATTCAATAAATTTACCATTCGTCCTTGTCAGCACTATCCACACGTGTTAGTTACAGTGTTGAATCCTCCTCTTGTTGCCTTGTAAAAACGGCGACTCGCAGGTGAACTTCTTCTTTGTTTAGCGTTAGAAGTGCGAACACGATCGCGTCGCTTTCGCATGGCATTTTGACGCATATCACTCCTTAGTTTTCCATTAGCTGAAGCGAACGAAATGGAAGGGAACGTGAAACAAGTGTTGTACGAAACAATCGATGAGAAGTCACTGAAGTCAGAAAACAAGACGAGGATCTGCGCGGTGGTAGCGCTGTGCCTCGTGGCCGGAGTGGTCATCGCAGCGTCGTCGTTTCTCTTCTACCGCTTCGCCAATAACTTCTCCGAGTGCATCGACTTCAGTGACACCATTTACGTAAGTCCTTTAACCCGACGAAAACTATTCTCAATGCCGTAATCTTTCAGACGAAGGCTTTTAACGTGCTGCGCGAAGAGGAGCCGATCAATGGTGCAAGTTACAAGATTTTCCATGAAAGGGAATCGGCCACGGCGTACGTCGACCGATGCCTCTTTTGGCCTAACGACACCGAATGTCTTCACGACTTTCCACCGTTGAAGAAGAATTACAAATTTCCTTAGAAATGTTCGAGTACATGGAGGCATGCGTCTTCGCTGATTTCACTAAGCTCATCGAATTAGGATCAGATTTGGCGATTCTGCGTTCGAAACTGGCACAACTGCAAAGTATACAGACGAGATGTCGACCGTTCTACAACCGTTTAAAC
This sequence comes from Steinernema feltiae, assembly GCA_007213375.1. NCBI lineage: Eukaryota > Metazoa > Nematoda > Chromadorea > Rhabditida > Steinernematidae > Steinernema > Steinernema feltiae. Next base: position 70,991 of record MQUG01000347.1, on the reverse strand, counting down.
GAATGCGGCACTGGGAGATACGTTAACACAGAGATGAAGCGATCGCGGTCGGTGAGGGAGCTCAACGAAGCAATGACGTGGGATGTGTACTACGAGACTTCAAAGAAGAGAGGATAAATAAACCCAATTCCAACTTTCACCATAGATCAGCGAACAGAAGCGGCTATTCTAGATTATCCCTCCACCAGCCAGTTCGTGTTGCAATCTTATAGTCCAGATTATTGTAGCAATATCGCCTTAAACTCGTAAGCAACAAAAACACAAGTAATTTAACAGTAAATCAAAGTCTATAATTTCTCATATGCCACAGAATAATCCCTATGCTGGCATACGGAGGGATCCGTCAAGGCGGATGACCTCTCCATTCAAGTAACGGTTTTCCAAGATGTGTTGCACGAGAGCTCCATATTCTTCGGGGTTTCCCATGCGGCTCGGGTTGGGAACCAGTTGGCTGAGGAATGTTCTCACTTTCTCGGGAAGAGAAGAAAGCAATGGAGTGTCGAAGAGTCCGGGCGCAATAGCCATTACGCGGATTCCATCATCAGCGAAATCGCGAGCCAGAGGAAGAGTCATAGCAGCAATAGCTCCCTTCGATGCAGAATAAGCGGACTAGACCAGTCATGTTAGGATGGATTTAACAACAATAATTATTTTACCTGTCCAGTCTGTCCATCAAAAGCGGCAACCGAAGCGGTGTTGATGATCACGCCGCGCTGTTGCATTTCGTCTTTCTCATTTTCAGCCATCAGTTCGACACCGTGGCGGATAACGTTAAACGTTCCGATGACATTGACATCGATGGTCTTCTTGATTTGATCCATAGGTAACATCTTTTTCTTGCTAATGCTGTAAAGCTTGAAAGCGTAGGCAATTCCGGCGCAGTTGACGACTCCGTCCAGGCGACCGAACTCGTTCCTGATCGTATCGAACGCCTTCTTGACTTCCTCTTCGCTGGTAACATTAGCGGGAGTGAAAATGCAGTTTTTTCCGAGCTCCTTAGCGATATTGGCTCCATCTGACTGAGGCAAATCGAGAATCGCAACTTTAGCGCCTTGGTTGACGAGACGAGCGGCTGTGCCACGGCCGAGGCCCGAAGCACCTCCGGTCACGACAGTGACGAGTCCCTAAACGCTTAATGAAGCAACATAACAGAAGAAACGATATTAACCTTTGAAGATCTGATGACAGAAGCCATTGAGCAAGTTTTATAAACCCGTTCCTCAAACAATGCCCCAATTAGAAAACGAAAGGAAGAGAGCGCGGGAAATAAAATGAAAACACGCGCGCCTCTCAAATCGTGGTGCTGCGTTTGCCAGTGGCGATTAGAAGAACAACGCAGCCTCCAGAGTTCATCGTAGGGTCAACTAATCAGAAACCACCGACGCGAAAAATTAAAAAATGCTATTCAAGCCACCCTGATACGAGAAGCGTGGGCTACTGTAACTTTAGTTTTTTTCCCGCAATATGACAACGTATCAATAACGATCATCTGCATAGTTTCTCTGCTTCTGCGACGCCACTGCGGGTGAACAATGCAACGAGGGAAAATCGAATAAAACGCGACGATAGCACTGATTGTTGTGGTCCGTAGTCAGTAGGTTACCATTACGAATCGTCGCAATCACCCCGTTGGCACACAACTTGACCACATTTTTATTTTGAATCAGATAACCAAGCGACAAAACTTCATTGTTTGCACATTAATTATTAACGACGATCAGAACAAATTGACTTAATTAACAAAACGCGCATTTATACACACAACACCTGTTTAGGCCGTAACAACAAAAATGTGAATTCTGAGATCGCAGCACCAAAATCAGAGGTTAGGCGTCTGTTGCATTTGAGGAGGCATCATGCCAGGCGCGAATACAGGCGGTCTCATCAGCATTCCTGGTGGAGGAGGCATCATGCCCGGTGGAAGCATCGCGAACGGCGGACGGACACCTCCCATTGGCGGCATTCCCGCCATTCCTGGCATTCCAGCCATTCCTGGCATTCCGGCCATTCCAGGCATTCCGGGCATGATGGGAGGAGGACGCATGCCGGGAAGCATTGGAGGTGGACGACCAGAAGCGAAGGCCTTGGCCGTCGCGTCCACGAGTCGTTGAGCTTGGGACTCCATCCATTTCTGGTAGAACATTCGAACATTCTCCTTGTGCTTGCGACCGCCGTTGTGCGTCTTGCGGACGGATGGAGAGTCGTGGGTCAGGAACACATCGCAGTAATCGCAGTAGTACTTCGGCATTTTGATTTTAAAAAAATACCTGAAATTGAAAACAGATGAATAAAAATCGAAGTCGGGCACACGCGACAATGCTTGGACAGAAAGAAAAATGCGTCCGAAATGAATTCAGATATCACTGAGACGCCAATATAAAACAAAGAGGACAATTATTGTCGATGAAGCGCATCGGGATCGAAAAACCCAAATATCGGAACAAATCGAAAATGCGAACGCGCGACGGACAAACAACACGTCGAGTCGACGTGTGTGGTCGTCGTAGTGTTGGGAGCACCTCTCGTTTCTCTAGACCTCTGTCGCCGCTGGTCGTGTTGAATCGCCGAACGATTGGTTGAATAAATGCGATGCGATCGTCACAGCACTCGTGGTCCGGAGTCGACGGGTTATCACAACAATTACCCCGTTGGCACTAACTCGACCGCGCTTTTTACGGTCGAGTAGAGAGTAATCTACGTGTTTGATGAAACATTCCAAACAGAAAATTGATGCGTAAATCCCGTTGGAGGGCGATACTTTTGCTCTGTGGACGGGATAAGTTGGGATAAGTCGTCATTTCGAAACGACGATTTAGAATGGAGGCATCAGCTTGCATGATCTCAACGAACCAACCGTTTCCCCTGAAAAAGTGTTTATTTGTCTCCATCCAACCGATCTTCTCACAATCAGCGACCACCTATCGTAGCGTCTGCTTTCTCTGCGCCTCTGCGACCGCTGTGACGGAGCATTGGAAGGGAGAGGTGTTCGATAAAAGCGCGACGCGTCGTCGTCAGTCGTGGTCCGGAGTCGACGGGTTATCAGAACTCCTATTTCTATCGTACTTTATGTACATTCCCGTTGGCACAACTTGACCGCGCTTTTTGATCTCTCAACTTCCTGAACATCATATTTTCTCTTTCCAGTTCTTCGCTGGCCAAAGTACAACAGTTCACGTTTTACTAATCGATGCGAGTGCAGCAGCACGTTACCTCCATCGATGTCGAGTTATTGGAATCTACATATCAACCAACCCCCTGTTTGCCCCGTTTGTCCTCGGCGAGTTTGCGTCGACAACCGCCGCAACTCGTCAACTCGTCTGGCTCGAGTTACATAAGCGCCGTGACTGATGATCAGAATCCGAACACCCGGAACAGCTGATGCGTTTTGAGTGCGAACGAGCCGCCAAACACTTACCCACGACGGATTCGTGTCGGCGCAGCGTCTCCGCCGATTGGACGACCTTGATCTGGTCAGTGCGGCCGACGAGAACCTCTTCTGCAGCGACGGAAAGATAAATTAATGACTAATCTCGGTTGCGGCGCTCTCGCTTGTACGAAATCCACTCGTGGATCCCCTCGTGGCGATCGATTCGAATCGAACGGTCGAGTCACAAGGGATTACTGCGGTCGCGTGTTCCCTCACTCGCTGTGTTGCGATTCGATTTCTCTGCCCTCGGGAAAGACGTTTCTTTCCCTCCGGAATCGATCGATGCGCAGCGTGTAACATGCGCGGCGAACATTCGTTTTCGTTTACACAGTTTTTGTTATGATTTGAGTTGAAAGTAGTTGTGCCGACGCCTCTTCTCTGACTGCTGCGTGTCTATCGACAGTCGACAACCGAGAGCGCAGCCGGTTAGCGGTTCCTTTCGACTTCTCGCAGCGTTTGAACTCGATTCGATCGACCGACGACGACAGTAGTTGACGAGTTGAGTGGTTTGGGTGCTCAGGGCAGAAGAAGAAGAAGAGGCGAGGGAACCGACGAAAACAGCGATCGGGACTCGCGTTTGCGGTTGAAAACATTGTTTGCGTTGATGGAAGCTTCTCTCCGCTGCCAGATCGTTATGATCACCAGAATATTGACGTTTACCGCCGCCACGCAAACAGATCGATTTTACAGAAAAAGTTTGATCAACCTGTATTTCCGCTTTGTCCACTGGATTGCCGCACTATCGTATTCATTACCGTAATCGGCAAGCGTGGCAACCTTCAAAAGCCTGCTTGTCACCCCTCCGCGACGATTAATTGCTGCGCGACGTCCATTCTCACGTCTATTTGTCGACTTGCGCTTCATTAATCAACACTCGGCAGTGATTCACTCCGTTTTCAAAATGCGTTTTGAGAAAACAAAACTTTGATTTTCGTTTGACGTTTTGTTTCTTTTGTCATTCGGCGACGTGTCGATAGGACTAAAACATTCCCGCGGGCACTTTTCACTCCAGATCGCAACTGGAAAGCGGCAAATATTTGTACAGCGCGAAAGGAGCGCCACGAGAAGCTCAATTGCATCGCGCGCGGGTCATTAGCATCCGTTTTTTGGAGATTTCGCTCCTCCGAAGTCCAGATGCCTCCGCGCTGACAGCTGTGCGCGCGTTGACCGTTTGTGATGTAACAACGGGCAGCCTGGGCCTGCAGGCCACTAGCAGAGTCGCTCTGACTGGTTGCTATATGGCCCGGGCGCCGCCGCACTTATTTACTTCCCTCGGGAGTTGCCTTCGAGTATAATCCACATCGATCGTCTCGATGATGTTCTGACGAACGCGGCGTTTGAGGTTTTTCGACCTTTTTGTACGCCGTAAATCATCAGGATTGTTTCCGGAACGGACGGCGATGAGCAGATGCGTCTGCCCGACAATTTCTGCGAGTATTTCTTTCGTTTTACTGTCATTTTATTATCGTTTACATGCTCCGATGCGTGCTTCTTCCCGAATACTACAACACCGGCTGGCTGATCATCGTCCGTCGTGAAGTCAAAAATTCACGCGGTCTCTGCTATTTGCTACTAGAACTACGCGGATACACTGCTATATATTCACGATTTCCAACCCAAAAGAGCGATGAAAGGGCAAATGAATAGTTCGTACCGAGCGTAAATCGATTAAACAACGACCGATTAAACGTGGACTCAGTTTCGGGTGACCGATCCGCAAAACCAACAACAGCCGATTGGCCGTTTTGCAAACGCATTCCCTGCTGAAAAAGCGCGCCACGCGGCGCCACAGGTCAGCGAGCTTTATTAGCGCACTGCGCTGTCTCATAATAGACCGAGCGAGAGACGCGGCGCATCCAGACAGACTAGGGAGACGCGTCAGCGGCCCCGGAATCAGCTGATTCTCCGCGCGCTTCGTTTTGGAAGACAAACAACGTTTCTGCTTTCTCCCTGGCGCTCCGCCGTGAAATCTACGCTTTTAAACAGTCATTTGTAAAGCAAATATTTGTCCTTTCACTGCTCGCGTCTTTGTTTTTCGCTTATTGATGGATTTTCTTGATTTCAGATTTCAGAAGGCGTCTACTGACCGACGCGAGTCGGCAAGCCAGCCAGCTCGGCCATCATGATCTCCGTTCTGATGTCGAGGATCATTATCCTCACCGCGGGTACATTATATCCAGCCTATCGCTCTTACAAAGCGGTGCGAACGAAAGATGTCCGAGAATACGTGAAGTGGATGATGTACTGGATCGTTTTCGCACTTTTCTGCTTTACTGAAGCTCTGGCGGACATGTTCATCGCCTTCTGGTTCCCATTCTACTATGAACTGAAGATTATGTTCGTTATCTGGCTGCTAAGCCCATGGACGAAGGGTGCGTCGATTCTCTATCGAAAAGTGAGTAATTACGTACCATCGGGTGAATTCCATGCATCGTTTAGTGGGTGCATCCAACACTCTCGAAGCACGAGCGGGAGATTGATGCGACGCTCGAGCACGTGAAGAACGAGAGCTACAACCAGGTGGTGAATCTCGGAAGCAAAGGACTCATCTGCGCCCGAGACATCGTGGCGACCGCTGCGCTACGCGGTCAGATGCAGCTCGTTCAGCAGATTCAGCGATCGTACAGTATGAACGACGTGAGTCGCAAGAGCGCCGACAGTTTGTTGTTAAATCAACCCGCTGTTGGGTCCGAGATTCACGAGGAATCCGGAGAAGAGAACGAAGATCAAGTTAGGACGTGGGCCGGCGCGTACGACAACTCCGGAAAGAAGATCGAGCATCCAGTAAGTGCATCCATCCGCAATGCACGAATTCGTTTACTTTTGTAGATCATCGAGGAAGTCGATTTGTCCGACCGTGAATTGGATCACGAAGACGACGACGGCCCGATGAATCCCCCGCCTCGTCGGCGGTCTAATCGGTCAGCACCTCGAGATTCACCTCCAGTTTCCGAAACCGGTCCCGAATCCATATACGCAACGATGCCTCGGCGCAGCACTCGGACGCGCTACTAATCACAACGCAATCTATCGAATTCGCTGCATCGTTTACGAATTCATACTGTTTCCAAACGATGAAATTTCAATCCAAATGAAATTGAAAATTGTTGAAAATGTTGTTCCGATCTGTTACTCTCTCTCTCTCTTCTTTACTTTCTCCGTCGCCCTCAGCATTGTTGCGGTTTCTGTGCCGTGTTTACTTCTCCTCAAATTCAACGCAACGATGATTCGCTCACACTCGTGTATTTATTTGATCAACTTCGAATGACAGCCGTCAAATGTGCTTCTTTGTCGCATAATATCGTCTTCTTCTGTGCATAAAGTGCCCCCGGGGCAACATTTCCGCATCTAGGTTCTCGAAACGATGCGCGAGTCGTGTTTGGCGCGTTCCGGTCTAATTTCAAATGTCACCGTTGTCGATCGATTAAGCCTGCACTTTCGATGTGCGCGAAAGCTAACAATTGCGATGCCATGGTGATGACGATGGAGAGGTGACAACGAAAATCTCATTCCAATCCGATCGCATTCTCTCGGTTATTCCGAAACACGAACGCATCAACACAATGTACGGCGGGAATCCCGGGAACGGTCAGCCGTATGCTCCCTCTTTCCAGCAGCTACAGCAGCAGCAACAGCAGCAGCAGTTTCCTCCTCAGTTCTACCAGATGCCTCCGCAGCAGATGCCTCCGCAATCGTACTATCCACAGCATCCGTCGCAGTACCTGCTGCCGATGAACGCGATGAATCCACTGGCGAATCGGCCGCGCATGGAAGGCGAAGTGATAGGACAAGGATCCTTCGGGTGCATCAGGTAAGCACGGATTCTATTACTTCTCATTCGCTACCGTTTTCAGAGTTTTCACAGATATGCGAACGTCTCATCAGTTACAATTCGCTCAGAAGACCATCCAACACGTCTTCCAAACGCTGAATTCCTGTCGACGTGTCTACAGAGAAATCAAGATGCTTGGCGAGCTGAATCATGAAAACGTGAGTAAATCTGATTCGTTGGCCTCGAGGCTACGCTTCTCTTTCAGCTCCTCTGCATGCACGACTTCTTTCGACCACGCGATAACAAATTCGACAAAATGTAGGACTTTGAAGACGCGTTGCTTGTATCAATACTTGATTTCAGAGATATTCTCACTGAACTCATGGAAACCGATCTCAACCGAGTGCTCCTCGGATCGCAGCAGGAGCTCAAACCCGAACACTTCAAAGTGTTCATGTACCAGATCCTCCGCGGCCTCAACTACTTGCACTCAGGCGGAATCATTCATCGCGACATCAAACCGCATAACATCCTCATCAACACCAACTGCCACGCGAAGATCTGCGATTTCGGCTTTGCGAGAATTCTGAACGGCGCGAATCCGAATGAGCTGATGAGTCACGAGGTGGTCACGCAGTACTACCGCGCGCCGGAGATTCTGATGGGCGCGCGGACTTACAACGAGAAAATCGACATCTGGGCTGCCGGTTGCATCTTCGCGGAGATGATGAATCGAACGATTCTCTTCGAGGCGGAGTCCGTTATGCAGCAGATCGAGAAGATCATCAACCTTCTGGGCACTCCTACCGACGAACAGATGGCGACGGTGAATGCCGCGGCGCGGAATCACGTGAAGAGGATGCGTCCGGTGCGCATGAAATACGAATCATTCCACGCAATGTGCGAGCGGAGTCACTACCCACAGGACTGCGAGGAAGCCTATTCTCTGATGGTGTGGTTGTTGCAGTTTGATCCCACAAAGCGTGTCACTGCAAATGAGGCACTGCTTTATCCTTACCTCGCGGAGGGACGTAACCGGTACCATACGGAAATCTGCTCGTGCCTCCGAAAATCCAACACACACGATTTCGAGCCAATCGTAAGACGAACCGAATCCATGATCATCGCTAATGAATTTGGTTTCAGTTAAATCGCGAAGCGATTCGATCGAAAATCGCGGATAAGGACGTCGAGCGTATGTCGCTACTGGATCTGCGCGAGGAACTCTTCCAATACATGAGGAGATATCGCCTCCCTCCGGGAACTTCGCAGCATCTGTTCGCGGAAAGCACCGAAATCCATGACTTTTCACAAATTATCGTTTAATAATTCAAGTGCAAAATACGGGATTGAATTCGCAAAGTTTTGGCATTTACTGCCTCCTTTCTGTATGTACAATATAATGCTTGATTTGAAACAAAAAACCATTGTATTACAAAATGAATACTTAACAACACAAAATGTTAGATATGAAGGATGAAAACTAACGATGGCCGGACCTGCCAGTATTCCCTTGTCCCTGCTGTTGTTGATAATAACTTAAATCACAAAAAAAAATCAACAAATACGACACAATTAAGACTTACGCTGTCCACTGCTGCATCATCTGAGGATTCTGTTGATACATTTGTTGGTAATAGTTATTCCAGTATTGCTGGGCATCCGCGCCTCCGTGTCCGTCATAACCGCCGCGTGCTTGTGGGTGGTTTCCGTAGGCGCCGAACCCTTGGGCGTATGCGCCACCAGGAGCGTTGTTGCCTCCCTGCCCTTCAACTTTTCCCCAAGAGCACCTGATGGTTTGACCGCAAATATCACTACCGTTTCGCTCTACAATGGCTCTAGCCGCTGAATCTTTGGAATCGAATCTGACGAATGAGTAGCCTTGAGTCTTGAAGTGCCGGACTTCTACGATACTTCCAAAGTGCTTGAATGTGTTGCGAATATCGTCTTCTGAACATACAAACAATAGACAGTAGCAGACTAGCTTCGAAGAAAAAAATACCTGACGCATTGCCACTGACGTTACCAACGTACACTGAGGTGTTGTCGGGTCCCGTCATGTTGTAAACATCTTCAAGGTTGAGCTCTGGCTTTTGATAACTTTCCGATCCACCGGACGCGGGCTTGCGAGTGGCCCAGTTGGTGCGAATCGTACGCCTGCCTAGCCATTGGCCATTCATCTGCTCAATGGCTCGTTCAGCTTCTTCGCGCTTCGGGTACGAAACAAATCCATAACCTTTCGACTTCATTGTCTGGACATCGCGGATTACCTTTGCGTCTCTATAAGATGCAAACATAAAACCAATTGACGCAGAAATCCAACTAACGAGACATCTCCAAACGGAGCAAACGCCTCCTTGAGTGCTTTGTTGTCAACCTCAGGTGATAGGTCACCAACGAATACGTGGAAATGTTCTGTTGGAATAAGTTATTTACATTCCTAGAGCAAACACTTACTGCTAGTATCAGCTTTTGCTTGCGATCCTGGCACCGTTGCCCAGTTAACCTTCATTTCCTTATCCATCAACATACGTTTATTCATCGCTTGCAGAGCCTGAGTGGCTGTGTAGTGATCGGCAAATTCCACGAATGCATATGGGTCACTTGCTCCCTAAAAACAAAAACACGATTATTTCCAGTGTTTACAGCACAAAGCTCGATGTATGTGGTCAAATGCTAATAGATTGAGGCCCTACTCTAGCAGAAATAAAAAAGAAATATGTTAAATCTATACTTTGTGAAGACCGAAGCGCTGCCGACAACATCAGCTTGGTTGAACTAGAACACCGTGGGAGTTTCCTTGATAGTTCCATCACTCTAGTTCATAGAGTTCAGCGCTACAATCGAACAGAGAATGTAAATCACGCTTTGAGATAGTCGAAATAAAAGGAAATAAAAAAGGACTACCTCGTTAAGATGACATGAGATCAAGCTTAAGAATAATGCGTGCGTCGACCGCTGGTAAAACTTACATCAAAAATAACTTTAGTCTTCGTGACATTGCCGATCTGGCTGAACAGCGTCATGATGAATTCTTCCGTTACTCTTTGATCCAGGTTTCCGACATACCTATAACCAATCGGTTACTTGGGAAATATTTTAGCCAACTCACAAAGTCTTTGGCTGTGTATCGTCGCTACCGATGTCAAAACCAGCACTCTGGGCTGCTTGGAAATGGTAACGAGGATTGTAGGCACCACCGGTCGCATCCTCCGGGACCATGTTCTGTGCCATCATGTTGGGATAGGCAGCGCTCATGCCAGCAGCAGCTTGCACTCCGTATCCGTAGGCACCGTATCCATAATTACTATAAGCCATTATGATCAATACTGAATCCTGCAATTAACTGAATGTAAATATAAATTTAAGCAATACATAGTAATGCACCACGTTCTACGTCGCGTCATAACCACAAAAACGAGACATGTGATGCAGGAAAATCGTTACGAGAACGGACATCTTCGTCTATTGATAAGATAAGATACCGTAGAAGTATAAAAACCGAGCGAACGATGAAATACCTCATTCTATTCGACTCGCGGTCCAATGATTAAGTCCATCTTCGTATTTAATACACAGGGCACTCCCCGTCTGCTCAAGTTCTACGAAAATTTTGTAAGTAACGTTTACGTCCACGTGCGTTCAAAGCGCTTTAGTCAGTACACGATCAAGAGCGCATCGTGAGGAGAACTTTCGAACTCGTTTCCCAAAGAAATATCGACTCAACTTACTTCTTCGACGCAAGCGATCTCATGGGATCTAACTTCCAATTCGTATATAGGCACTATGCGACCCTCTACTTTGTTTTCTGCGTTGATTCCGCAGAGAACGTTTTGATGGTCCTCGATCTAATCAAAGTATTCGTGGAAACACTCGATCAATATTTTGAAAACGTCCGCGAATTGGATCTCATCTTCCATTTTGACAAGGTGACCAGATCCTAATCCCTGTCACCAACACAACTCCCCATTCCCCTTATAGGTCCATCAAATACTTAATGAATTCGTTCTGGGAGGCCTAATCTTAGAGCTGCAGCAAGATAAGATAGTCGAGCATATCAGAGAACAGGAAAAAATTGGCAAACAAGAAGTAAGCGTGGATGTGCAAAGCGTTAAAAGCTAGATATTTTGCAGACTCCATTGGGATCAGCTTCAAACCGCGCGCTCTTCACGCTTCGGAACATCAACCTCAACCTCCCTCAACAGCTGCGAGACTTCAAACTTCCAGAGCTCTCCTCCTTCGAAAAATATGAGACCGACATCTGAATCAATAAAAGATTCTCTTCCACGTTCCTCCATCACAAATGGGGCTAATTCACAATTCATTTCTCCCAAGCGCGCAAAATATGTGCGAACCAAGGCCGCGCGGCGCACGACCAGTCCCCCGACGTTCGCCGAAACAATAATTAGGGAGGGATTCGCTACGTTCAAAAAAACAGCCATTTTTCATTTTCTTCAAACTCAGCGCAACTCAACACCGTAACAGTAGCGTTGAAATTCACGTCGCACGCAGCGAGACCCGCAGAACTCGAGAAGATATTGACAAAACGCGATGGCGCGTCCGCCACTGATTCGACCGCCGACGTGGACGAATCGCCTAGAGTTTGCCGCGTCTGTTTACCGCTAAAAAACCTTTCAGCCACCATGATAAAGGCTATTCTTGTCTTCAACAACCACGGGAAACCACGACTTCTTAAATTCTACCAGCGATATGTAAGAATACAACCCAAATTCACGAGAAACACGCGTCCGTTTAGCCCGAAGAGGAACAACAACACATTGTGCGCGAAACATTCCAACTCGTTTCCAAGCGCGACGACAACGTTTGCAACTTCCTCGAAGGAGGCTCACTGATTGGCGGCTCTGACTACAAACTCATCTACCGACACTACGCGACGCTCTACTTCGTCTTCTGTGTCGATTCGTCCGAGAGTGAGCTCGGCATCTTGGATCTGATCCAAGTGTTCGTCGAAACGCTCGACCGATGTTTCGAAAACGTCTGCGAATTGGATCTCATCTTCCACGTCGACAAAGTAGCACAATAAGACCACGACTACATTTCAACGCATCATTGCAGGTTCATCACATACTTAGTGAGCTCGTGATGGGAGGAATGGTGCTCGAGACGAACATGAATGAGATTCTGAGCCGGATTCAAGAACAAGACAAGTTGGAGAAACAAGAGGTAGGGAACAATCGCCGAAAGACAGAATAGGTCGCATTGCATTTCAGGTTGGCATCGCCGCGGCTCCGGCACGCGCTGTTTCCGCCGTCAAGAACATAAACCTCCCTCAGCAGTTCAAAGATCTCAAGCTACCCGACTTGCCATCTCTTTCCAACTTCAAGAAGCCTTTCTAAGTTGAATTAAAACCTCTGCAATTCCAATGTAAATTTAATAAAAATAAATGGAGGTCGAAATGCGATGTTTACAGTTTGTTCAAACTCGAACAGTTGTACTGTTGCCATCGCCGTAGGACGGATATTAGGCGTCGCCATGCCGATGCTGCGTGTGATTCCAGTGCAAATTTTTGTTGTGATTTCAGATTGGGTTTGTGCATTGCCCGCCACTCTGTGATGGGGGGAAGCGCTGTGTATGAAAACAGTCGCGTCATGTTCTTCAACCCGCGCAAAGCGATATATAATCACATTAATTAATTGTAAACGCGCTAATCAGGGCCCAGTGAGTAGGTGCGATTACGACAAAGGTTTATTGAGAAGAATGGGATATTTTGATTTGTACCTCACGAGTGGATTGGCTTCACACTGGGAGGTGAGAGGCAACCCGAAGGCAGCGCTTTTCACGTTCTTGGATACTGCAGTCGCTGTTGTCTGTTCTCGTCTTTCCGTTATGATGGTGTATTTAGTGTGCGGGCCAGGGTTTTACAAGCGAAATTAAACAAGCCCGAACCCGGCTACATCACGGACGGGCTAGTCCAGTACAACCGCGTCTTTGTGTCAAACGTGGTGGGACCACAATTCGAAATTCAGCCGGCAATGTTCAAACAGATATTTTCGAATTTCCATTTTTGCTGTCCGCGTTCTTGTTTCATTAAGAATGAGAAACCGCATTGGATATAACTTTGATATCGCATTCGTTTTGCAGTTTATTCCTGTCATTTACGTGAAGCGAGATTTCTTGTTCTAGTAGCGTAATTGTTTTCTTCTTACTCTCTTCTCAAAGTGAACCTTTTAAGATGGATTCTGATCTCTACGACGAATTCGGAAATTACATCGGCCCCGATATTGATTCGGATGACGAGGAGGATGACGACGATCTTCCACTCCCCGGTGGTGGACAGGCCGATGAGGACAAAGAAGACGACGAGGTAATTGACTGTTTTGACCACGGTTTCAAAGTGCTGTTCAGGAAGATGAGGATGAGACGATGGAGGAGGACCAGCCTCAGAATCAAGTAGTCCTCCACGAAGACAAAAAGTACTATCCTGCTGCTGTTGAAGTATATGGCGAAGATGTCGAAACGATAGTTCAGGAAGAAGATGCGCAGCCGTTAACAGAACCTATCGTGAAACCTACCACAGAGAGAAAGTTCCGGGCGCAAGAATTCACACTGCCGCGGACGACTTACAAAAAGGAGTTCTTAGCGGACTTAATGGATTGCCCTTCACTCATGCGAAACATTGTGATCGCAGGAAATCTGCATCACGGGAAGACGACCTTCGTCGATTGCCTTGTTGAGCAGACACATCCGGACTTCATCCGCGGCGAAGACTCCGACACGCGATTCACGGACTTACTCTTCATCGAGCAGCAGCGTGGATGTTCGATCAAATCGACTCCCATGACCATGGTGATGCAGACTTCTCGACACAAGTCTTACCTTCTGAATGTTCTTGACACTCCGGGTCACGTGAACTTCTCGGACGAAGTCACGGCTGCGTATCGCCTTGCTGATGGAGTTGTCATCATGGTTGACGCACATGAAGGCGTTATGATGAACACAGAGCGTCTGATCAAACATGCTGTCCAGGAAGGCCTCCCTATCACCATATGCATCAACAAAATCGACCGGCTGATATTGGAGCTGAAGTTACCACCTGCTGACGCTTACTACAAGTTGCGCTTCACCCTGGACCAAGTGAATCAACTGATGGAAACTGTGGTGGGAGCCAAGAAGGAGCAGGTCAACGGAAACATTAGAGGAAATCTTGACGAGGATGATGACGACGAAGTTCCACTTATCTCTCCTTTGATGAACAATGTGATCTTCGCTAGCTCTCGGTACAACGTTTGCTTCTCGCTGGAGAGTTTTGCAAAGATGTACGCAGAGCGGACCAAAGGCTTCAACTCACACGAGTTTGCCCGCCGTCTCTGGGGAGACATCTACTTCGACAAATCGAGTCGCAAGTTCACCAAGAAGGCTCCTCATACTGGAGCTAAGCGCTCCTTTGTGCAGTTTGTTCTGGAACCGCTCTATAAGATCTTCGCTCAGGTATTGTGTTTCGTCTAAGGGCTAAAACTTATTTACTACGTTTAGGTTGTTGGTGATGTGGACACTTGCTTGCCGCGTATAATGGATGAGCTCAACATTAAGCTCAGCAAGGAAGAACAGAAGATGAACATTCGGCCCCTTATTGCACTAATTTGCAAACGTTTTTTTGGGGACTTCTCAGGTAACTTTGCATTTTTGGATGTTATCTAACAACAACTGAACTTTAGCATTCGTCGATTTGGTTGTCAACAACTTCAAGTCTCCTGTAGCTAACGCAAAAAGCAAAGTTATACTAAACTACACTGGTCCCTTAACAGGAGAGTTGGCTCAGTCTATGATGAATTGTGACCCTGAAGGTCCTCTAGTGGTTCACACGACCAAAAACTTTGCCACCGCTGACGCCACTTCTTTCCATGTTCTTGGACGTGTCATGAGTGGCACTCTGAATGCCGGCCAGGAGGTCAGAATCTTGGGAGAGAACTATTCCATCCAGGACGAGGAGGATAGTAGAGTCCTGCCTGTTGGAAGACTATGGATTTCCGAAGCACGTTACACGGTTGAGGTGTCGCGAGTCCCTGCTGGAAATTGGGTGCTGATCGAGGGCATCGACCAGCCTATTGTCAAGACTTCCACCATCGTTCCCGTCGATGTAAATGAAGATGTACGTTGTACGGGCACCTTATACATTTATGACAGTTTTTTTCTTTTAGTTGTACATCTTCCGCTCTCTTAAGTTCAACACCAAGTCGATTGTGAAGATGGCTATCGAGCCTATCAATCCTTCCGAACTACCTAAAATGCTTGATTCTCTTCGCAAGGTCAACAAATCGTATCCACTGCTAACTACTCGAGTAGAAGAGTCCGGAGAACACATAATGCTAGGAACTGGAGAACTGTATATGGATTGTGTCATGCACGACATGAGAAAGGTCTTCTCAGAAATTGACATCAAAGTTGCCGATCCTGTTGTCTCCTTTTGCGAAACCGTCCTTGAAACGTCATCGTTAAAGTGCTTTTCTGAAACCCCGAACAAGAAGAATAAACTCACTATGATCTGCGAACCTCTTGAGCAAGGTTTGGCCGAGGACATCGAAAATGAGCAGGTTCAGCTCTCGTGGACAAAGTAAACTCCAAACTTGTTTTCTTAGCCTAAATGAAAATTTTAGAGATAAAATGAAGAAATTTTTCGGAAAGTACGATTGGGATCTCCTATCCGTCCGTAACGTTTGGGCGTTCGGACCAGACTCTACAGGTCCCAACATTTTGATCGATGAGACCTTGCACGGGCCTGGAACTGAAGAGAAAAAAAGGCTTCAGAGCGTTCGTGAATCCGTTGTGCAAGGTTTCCAATGGGCTGCAAGAGAAGGTCCACTTTGCGAAGAACGTAAGTTTGCTTCAGTTACAGGTTAGTATTTTCATATGTTTCTTTCAGCGATTCGTAACGTGAAGATGAAGATGATCGATGCGAACATTTCCACTGAAGCGCTGTATCGCGGTGGAGGGCAGATCATTCCTACAGCGCGCCGATGTGCGTATTCTGCCTTCTTGATGGCAACGCCTCGATTAATGGAACCATACTACTACGTGGAGATAACCTGTCCAGCAGACTGTGTCAGCGCTGTATATACCGTTTTGGCCAAACGAAGAGGCCACGTCCACACAGACGCACCGATCAGTGGCTCGCCCCTTTACGTGATAAACGCCTACATTCCGGTAATTGACTCGTTCGGGTTTGAAACCGATCTACGTACACATACGCAAGGACAAGCATTTTGTATGGGAATCTTCCACCACTGGCAGGTAAATTCTAAATTTTGAAGCATTGTCTTAAAGAAATTTTAGATCGTACCTGGAGATCCTCTGGACAAATCAATTGTCGTCCGACCGTTGGAGGTGCAGCCAGTACCTCATCTGGCCCGCGAGTTTATGCTGAAGACTCGTCGTCGCAAGGGGCTCGCCGAAGACGTATCGGTGGAGAAGTTCTTCGACGACCCAATGCTTCTCGAGCTGGCGAAGAATGAAAATCTTGATTTCTGATGTTAATCTATGTTTGTGTTGTAGTGTTGGATAAGATAAATTTGCAATTTGGTCGTTTGGTCCTTGTTTTTTTTGTGTTATCTGTATATAAGTCAACTATTAACTATCTGCGAATTATACGATTGTTGAGCGATATGTTCTTTGTATTTTTAGAAAAAGTCGAAAGCAATATTTTCAGATGTCATCAGAAGCACCTAGACGTCTCGAAGGCACCACCGGGAACGAGCCCGGTGGCTTAGAGATCCGGAAAAGGGCGAAGACTCCCGAAGGCGTGATGGGTCCACCAAAAAGTACCGCATCGCTTCTTGGGCTCGATCGCTTAGCGAAGGAAAGGCGCAAGCGAAAAGTCGATGAGCGCGATGAAACTCCAGGCGGACTCAATGAATCGGCGCGAAAGCGCATCGAGGAGTAGGAATAATGTTTTGCACAAAATATTTTACATTTAACGTTTTAGGATAAAGGATGATCGTCACAGGGGCCGCCGCGGAATTGAGGCCGATTCGCGAAAGCGACGGGAACGCGAAGCCCGAGAAAAAGAGCGCGATCGCTCCGGATCTTCTAGAAGATCGGAAAGAAGCGACCGCTTCCGCGACGAACCGGAAACACCGAAGTTTAAGGTACCCGACACACCGTCTCGCTCCTATTGGGACGACGAAGACCACCGAAGTTTAAAAAAATCGTCCTGGGACTACCCAACTCCTCGAGATGGTGGTCGTGGAAGGCGTCACGACGACAGCTCGCGAAGCATCTCGAGCGTTTGGCGTAGTGAGCGCGAAAAGAAGCAGAAGGGAAAAGAAAAGTGAGTGATTCCTATGCATTCCTAGTTCAACATTTCGACTATTCAGACGTCGGTACGACGACAGCGTTCGCTCCGCGAAAGAAGGCGATGTCCGCCCTCAGTTTAAAACAGAAGAAGAGGAGCTCGCATGGGAGCATGACCAGCAGCAGTTAGACCGCGAATGGTAAAAATTAGCATTACCTTTCAAACAATTACGCCATTTTTAGGTATGACAATGACCAAGGAATGAACGACGATTACAACCCATTCGCACATATCTCGCAAGAGTACATCGAGAGAAAGGAGCACCAATTAGAGCTAAAACGTCTACAGCCTCGTCTGAGCGCTCGTCAACAACAGATCAAGAAGGACAATGAATTGTGGGAAAACAATCGCCTGCACACATCGGGCATTGTTGCGTCTTCGGAGCTGCTGAGCGATCACTATGAAACAGAAACTGACGAGAACAGGGTCAATCTCCTCGTGCACAACATGGTTCCTCCGTTCCTTGACGGTCGCATCGCCTTCACGAAGCAGTCACAGCCCGTTGTCCCCGTCAAGGACAATACGTCCGACATGGCGGTGGTCGCGAGTAAGGGCTCTAAGAGCGTCCGCACCTGGCGTGACGCTGAAGAGCGCAAGAAAGCGCAAGATCGGCATTGGGAGTTGGCTGGATCGAATTTGGGAAATTTGATGGGAATCAAAGAGAAAAAGGAGGAAGACGACGAGGGGTCCAACTACAGGTTGACTTACTCATTTAAGCTTCGCTTACAATTGGCGTTTTAGAGAATCCCAGCAGTTCGCTGCCCATCTGAAGGACACGGAAGCGGTTTCCAGCTTCGCACTGGAGAAAACGATCAAGGAGCAAAGAGAGTACCTTCCCGTCTTTGCAGTCCGACAGAAGATGCTAAACGTTATACGCGAGAATAGTGTGGTCATCATTGTTGGTGAAACTGGATCGGGAAAGACTACTCAGTTGGCACAATATCTGCTCGAGGACGGCTATGGCGAATCTGGAATGATTGGCTGTACGCAGCCGCGTCGTGTGGCCGCTATGAGCGTCGCCAAGCGAGTGGCAGACGAAATGGGCGTCCCATTGGGTCAAGATTGCGGGTACGCGATTCGTTTTGAGGATGTGACCAGCGACAACACCAAGCTTAAGGTAACCTACCCATGTGCGACTTTGGATTAAAAATGCATTTTTAGTACATGACCGACGGTATTCTCCTCCGTGAGTGCCTTGGCGACACGGACCTCGAGCAATACTCGGCCGTCATCATGGATGAAGCCCATGAACGGTCACTGAACACCGATGTCTTGTTCGGTCTGCTGCGCGACGTCATAGGCCGGCGAGCTGATTTGAAGCTCATCGTCACGTCTGCCACGATGGACGCCGAGAAATTCGCCAACTTCTTCGGTGGCAACACGCCGTGCTTCACAATTCCCGGGCGAACATTCCCGGTTGAGTTGTTCCATGCAAGAACCCCTGTAGAAGACTACGTTGAAGCTGCGGTCAAGCAAGCAGTCCAAATACATATCGGTGGTATGGACGGTGATGTGCTGATCTTCATGCCGGGCCAAGAAGACATCGAGGTCACATGTGAACTCATCAAGCAACGGCTTGAAGCTCTGGAGCAGGCTCCCCCATTGGCTGTTTTGCCTATTTACTCTCAGTTGCCCACCGACCTGCAGGCGAAGATATTCCAGAGGGCACCAGGAGGGATGCGAAAGTGCGTTGTGGCAACGAACATCGCTGAAACATCCTTAACGCTTGATGGAATTCTCTTCGTCATTGATCCCGGATATTGCAAGCTCAAAGTCTTCAATCCTAGGATTGGTATGGATGCTCTCCAGGTAAATAATTGGTTTGTCTTTGGTTTTAAAAACTAAACATTTTAGATCTTCCCTATTTCGCAAGCATCAGCTAACCAGCGATCCGGTCGTGCCGGTCGTACGGGACCTGGCCAATGCTACCGGCTGTATACGGAGCGTCAGTACAAGGACGAGATGCTGACATGTACTGTACCTGAAATACAGCGCACAAATCTTGCGAACGTTGTACTCCTGTTGAAATCCCTGAAAGTCGACGATCTTCTCAAATTCCACTTTATGGACGCTCCTCCACAAGATAATTTGCTGAATTCGATGTACCAGCTATGGACTCTGGGAGCTTTGGACAACACGGGACGTCTAACCGAACTCGGTCGAAAAATGGTGGAGTTCCCATTGGATCCGTCTCTCTCGAAGATGTTGATCATGTCGGAGAAGATGGGCTGCTCTGATGAGGTGCTGACCATCGTATCGATGCTCTCAGTCCCAGCCATCTTCTTCCGACCGAAGGGGACGCGAGGAAGAAGCAGACGCAAGAAAGGAAAAGTTCCAGGTATGTTTTATTTGTAATTGATCTTTGATTTTAACTATTCGTTTAGGTACCGGAAAGCGATCATTTGTCTTATCTGAACGTCTACATCCAATGGCGCCTTCACAAATACAGTGCCAAGTGGTGCAACGACAACTTCATTCACCCGAAAGCACTTAAGAAGGTCCGCGAAGTGCGTAATCAGCTCAAGGACATCATATCGGACCAAAAGATGGAGCTGATATCGTGTGGAAACGAATGGGACGTCATCCGAAAGTGCATTTGCTCGGCTTACTTCCACAATGCAGGTCGTCTCAAGGGAATCGGAGAGTACGTGAACGTCAGAACGGGAATACCATGCTTCCTCCACCCAACGTCTGCCCTCTTCGGCATGGGTTTCATGCCAGATTATGTGGTGTACCACGAGTTGGTCATGACGGCAAAGGAGTACATGCAATCGGTGACATCGGTGGACCCGACATGGTTAGCCGAATTGGGTCCCATGTTTTATTCAGTGAAGATCAGTAGCAAAACGAAGTCCGAAAAGGCGCAGGTGCGTTTTTTGCGCTATCTTATAGAAAATTTACCCTTTGTTTTTAGGAGAGCATTCGCATAGCAGCGTCGATGGAGGATGAGATGCGCGAAGCGCATGCAGAGCTCGAGGAGAGAAAGATTGTCTCAGCTAGAGACGGAATGAAACCGTCCGCTAAGATCATCGATATGGGACGTTCCGTGCGCTCGACTCCGCGCAGATTTGGATTGTAGTCGTGTACAGTAAAATATCTATTAAATATTGTGTCTGTGAAAAAAAAATTGGTTGATCCATCATTTGATTACATTGTATCAATTCGTTTATTGTGTTCGGCATTATCAGTCCTTTTAAGAATGCCTCTGCTGCTTATCACGGGTGGGCCGTCGTCTGGAAAAACGACGATCATGGAGCGAATCGTGGAACATTTCAACTCCCAGGGCTTCAAGGGAAAAATCACGATTGTGAAAGATTCAGATTTTCTCCATTTTAGTCGATCGAACTACAATGACTCGCACAAGGTAGAGAGATTAGTTTCTGGACGCAGTAGTGATGCAGCGTATTCCAGGAACGGGAGCATCGTAACTTCCTGCGGTCAATGGTGCAGAAGGAGTTGACCAAGGACGGCCTTGTGATCTGCGATTCTCTCAATTACATCAAAGGTAGCAGCTAAGGTGTACTGTAGATGAAATGGTATTCAACTCAGGATTCCGCTACGAGCTATTTTGTGTTGGAAAACTGGTCCAGACGACTTATGCCGTCGTGCACTGCGAAGCCGTAGAAACCACATGCTCCTGGCTGAATGATCAGAAGCCCGAAGAGGAGAAGTACCCGGCAGCGAAGATCGGAGAGCTCTTGATGCGATATGAGCGTCCGGAGTGTAAGAATCGCTGGGATTCTCCACTGTACACCGTGAAAACCGGGAAGCGCGAGAGCGCAGAGCCCGTGGACCCCGAGGACATGAGCGTCGACTTTGACTACTCGTCGCCGAGGTTCGTCGACGTCCCTCTCGGCGAGATCTACTCGTGGCTCGTTGAGGGGAAAGCGTTGGCGGCGAATCTGAGCACCCAGAGTGCACCGCTCGCTCCGACCAATTTCCTTCACGACCTGGATCGCGTCACTCAGGGCATCGTCGCGTCCATCATGGAGCAACAGAGGATGGCGGTTATCGGTGATCGCTTCGTGGTTCCGTATGTAGCTGAAGGTGACGACAACAAGGTAGGTCGTTCCGTACGTCGTCAGATATCCTTATCACTGTACTTTTAAGGTGGTCTTCAAGAAGATTAGGACGCTTCCAGAGCTCTCACGACTCCGACGTCAGTTCATCACCTACACGAAGATGCATCCAGTCGAGGGGAGCGCCAAGATCGCTTCCCTATTTGTTAATTTTGTCAACAGCAATTGTTAACCCGAATATTATTGTTTTTATTCCACGCAGATTGACAGCTAGTTACGATCTGGACTTCCTTCCTTCCCGATAATCGGTGTGACTCGTGATATCGTATAGTAGTGTGTCATTCAGTAGTTTGTGATTCCATGAGGTGACATATTATGACCCGACAGCTGGGGGGCACGTGTTATCTCCTCTAAATTCGCGTGGCGCTGTTTATCTTTTTGCTACCAGAAAATAACGAGCAACGCCGCGGGCGCTCCTCCTCCCGAGACTACACGCGCTGTAGTCACGGCGCGTTAGGCGTGTGCCGCCTCTAGAGCGGGCCGCGCACATTCCGATCCGCTCGTTTCGCCTATTTAAGTGCTACACTCGTTGTATTCCGTTATCACTGAGCAGCTTTTTGTAGAATTTGATGGACACAATTCGCCGATTTACCTTCTGAAGGCCGCGGAAATGTTCTCGACTCAGATGCATAATTTCTGTGGGTTTTCGCCTCCTCAGGCCCGATTATCGATCGCCCGAGTTTAGGTTTGGATCTCGCGGACGAGGACGACGAAGTCGTTTGGCTCGACGTCGGCGGCGAGTTCCACAGAAACGCGTTTGCCACGTTGAATCAAATTCGCCAATGCGGTCAGCTGTGCGACGTCGTGTTGACCGCGGAGGGGCAGAAGTTCTCCGCGCATCGGCTCGTCCTCGCGGCGTCGGTTCCCTTCTTCCACGGCATGTTCACCACCGACATGAGCGAGCGGCACAAGACGGAGATTGAGATGAAAGGTTTGTCGCGCATTTTCATCGAATTTCGCTCGCAATCGGGAATTCTTTCAGAATTCGACGGAGCGACGCTCGAGCAGATTGTGAACTACGCGTATACGGGGAGAATCCGCGTGTGCGCGATCAACGTGCAGAGCATCATGCTGGCTGCGCACTACCTGCGCCTCAACGAGATCGTCGAGCTCTGTGGCGACTTTCTGAGGACGCGTCTTCAGCCCAGCAACGTCCTCGGAATTCGCGAGTTCGCCGCGACTCTCAATTGCCCTAATGTGATCCAATCGGCGGATCGTTTCCTGCAGAAACACTTTCTGAACGTCGTGCAAGGCGACGAATTCCTCTCTCTTCCCGTCGGCACTCTTCTGGGCATCCTGAGTCGCGATCAGCTTTTCGTCGAATCCGAAGAGGACGTCTTCAAAGCGGCGCTTCGCTGGCTGGAGCACGATCCGATCGCCAGAGCGCGCTACTCTTCGAGGTTTGTTTGATAAGCGACGGTCACACGTCGTTTCAATCACAAATATGTCAGAGTTCTCGTGTCGGTGCGTCTTCCGCTGCTGAAACCGCAGTTTATCACCGACCACGTGGCGTCGAATCCGATCATCCGATCGTCTCTTGAATGCCGCGACCTCGTCGATGAGGCGAAGGATTACCACCTGATACCGGAGCGTCGAAATCAGCTCACGACGTTCAGAACAATCCGACGATGCTGCTACGACGTTCCCGGGCAGATCTTTGCGATCGGTGGACTAACGTCGCTCAGTTCGATCGCGACGCCGATGTCCACGGTGGAGATGTACGATCCGCTGAGTGCGAAGTGGATGCAGGCGACCCCGATGACCACCTACCGGTCTCGCGTCGGCGTCGCCGTCATGAATCGCGATTTGTACGCGATCGGCGGATTCGACGGACACGACCGCCTGCGCACCGTGGAAGTCATGCGGTCGGACACCCACCAGTGGGAGGAGGTAAGCGCGTTCTCTGAGATCCTTCGGTAATTTTGAGATTTGAGATTGCTCCGCTCAACAACAAACGCTCCGCGCTGGCATCCGCGGCGCTGAACGGTCGCCTGTACGTGTGCGGAGGCTACGACGGCATCTGCTCGCTGCCTTCCGTCGAGGTTTACAACGCGACTGCGAAGAAGTGGACGATGGGAATCCCAATGAACAACCCGCGATCAGCTTCTGGAGTCGCCGTCATCGACGATTCGCTCTACGTTATCGGAGGTCACGACGGCATGTCCATCTTCGATTCGGTCGAGGTTTACAACGCGGAACGCTGCGAGTGGGCGCCGGTGAAGCCTATGAAGTCGAAGAGATGTCGACTCGGAGCGACCGCCCTCGACGGGAAGATTTACGTCTGCGGAGGGTAATTCTATTCGTTTTGAAGCTTTTGCTGATTGAATTTGCTTAGATACGACGGCCGAAACGTTCTGAAGACCGCCGAAGTGTACGACCCGGCGACAGACGAGTGGACGGACATTGCACCGATGAACTACAACCGCGGAAGAGTTGCGCTGGTCGCTAACAGCGGATTACTGTATGCTATCGCTGGGTAATACGCGTCTTGATCGTTTGCGTCAATTTTGTGTTTTAGAAACAACGGAGAGACGAATCTCTCTTCGATGGAGGTCTACGATCCGCAGAAGGCCGCGTTGGGTTGGGTTGTGGAGCAGTGCTTGGCGGCACACGAAGGCGGCGTCGGCGTTGGCGTCGTGCCAGTTTCAACAAAAGAGATCTGATGTACATAATAAAGTCTTTACATCTTTGCGATCGTTGCGGTCAGCGGTGATAAGAGAGGCGGTGATTCCGGAGAGAAGTCACGTAGCGTGGCGAGGAAGGAGACTTTGCTCCGAAAGGACTTTGATGCGTGGTCGGTGCACACGATTTCATCACGTATTTCGAAATTCTGGGGATCCCGCGACGACTCATCAGAGACGTCGTTGGAAGAGAAGATAAGGACGGAATTTGAAATTCATTCCAGACAGTCTGTTTTGTGTCTGTCGGTCACATTTCGGTGTTCCGCTTCGCCGTCGCGCTCACTTTGCCACTTATCAGCGCAGAATGCACGTTCTGCACGTCATTTATTCGTTCCTCTCTCTCTTCTGGGCATCCTGAGTCGCGATCAACTTATCGGCGAATCCGAAGCGGATGTCTTCAAAGCGGCGGTGTTTATGTTGGAGTTGTCACTGTCGTTCACAGCTGATCCTGTTCGTAACTGCATGAGCAGCCGCTGCAGTGGGATGATGCGTATCAGACGCGTGCCAAAACCATTCGTGTCGGGTGCTTCGACTTTTGGCATAGAAGCACAATGATTAAAAAATGCACTCAAAATCAAAGAATTGAATCCTGAAAATCTGACCCGAATGCGCTCGTTGATTGAGAAGCTAGTCACTTCACTGTCCAGAATCAGCCTTTTCCAGTGCGACTACACCACTAACGGCTTCGCAGCCACGGCGTTCAACACGCGCTAAATATCACGTGGACCTTTGGGCTTCTTCCAGCGAGATGAATATCGTGATTTTTACCGAAGAAACCACGGTGGTTGGCGTGATAATAAATCGCACCTTGGTGGGCTCAGAGAATCCAGGGTGATGCAACATCAACAATCTTCGTTCAGAAGCCGAGCAAAGTGTCGATAATTTTCTTAAATTTTTAATAAATTTTACAAAAATGAATTTCTGTCTGCAGTGTTTATCAAACGCAGATTCTCCGTCAAATCGTCGTTTATTCGTGTTTCGCCGCGCATTCCGTGGAGATTCACGCTCGGAAGATGGCGCACAACGTCAAGAACGCCCAGATCGATCAAAAACTCTTTATTCGGGCACGAGATCAACAAGGAAAAGACTCTCAAGAGGCGTTCAGCTGCGCGAACGCGGCGCAGCCGTTTGTCTGCCGAAACGAATTCTCGCGATTCGGAATCGGCGTCTGCGATATGCTGAATCTGGAGTGGCAGAAGCGGCACGAGTGGAGTTCGAGGCTGCTCGACGACGTCGACAGCGACGCGTGTTCGTTCTGGTCGATGTAGCGAATCCATCGGATGTCCGACGGGATGAACGGGATGATGTGCTTCGAGATGTAGAGATTCTCGATGATGAACGCCTCCCTCGAGCCGTTTTTCGCGCGTTTCTGCATGAGATTCGCGTAGAGCTCCGACACCAGGACGACCTGAAGAGATGCGAGTGAGATTTAGCGAGGCGAGTTTGCGAGATTTTAGTCCTGTTCTGGGTTATTTGAGTTTGAATTGATGAATTCCAACTCTTGCAAGCATCAATGTTCCACAACGAACGGTTTCGCTTGGCCAAGTCGAACATTTCGTGCCAAATTCCGTCCCCCGCGTCCTCCAGCAACCGCTTCCCGCCTAATTTTACAAAAAGTCATTTCCATCGAATCCTCCTCCGTTTCCCTCTTTTCTGTCATTCTATTTTCGTCTTTTCTCTTCTTTTTCGGCTTCTAATCGACAAACGACCGCGCGAAAGCGTCAAAACAGCTGCAAACAGCGATGTTCGTTGTCGCTCACTCATTCTCAACTTGACACCTCGTTTCAAAAGTCGCTTTCTCTCTCCAGCAACACATCCCTCTCCCGCTCTCTCCGGCGTGTTCTGTGCTGCGATGCGCGCTTCCACCAAAAGAGCCAAAAGAGGAGACGCAACACTAATCTGACAGTGACAAATCGCCGAAAGTTTCGCGATTAGCGCGGGAAGAAAAACGGCGATTGCCTGAAGGGATTACAAACGACGACGTCCTCCACTCCGCCGGCACCTAATTGCTCCGAAGATGCGTCCGCATTAACGAGTGCATTCCTCGCTTGGCTCCCCGCGGGAGCAATCAGAGGCTCCCGCAGCGAAAAGCACAAAAACCGACCTTTCCTCCCACGACTGCGAGCGCGGAACGCGCGTCCTGAATCTTGCGGCCGAAGTAGTGGATCTTCCGGATGTACTGCACGCCTACGAGGTCGATGCACATCGTTGTGATCGCGAGACCTAGGCAACTATAGTAGAATACGGTAGTTTCCGGTCAGAACTCACCTAAGATTATGTAGAACAGAATGATATACATGTACTCGTCGCGCCGAGGCATCAAATCGCCGAATCCGACCTGAAATCACATTGGATTACGGTATTTCGGTAGCGGCGTACGGTAGTGAGAGTGATGAAAGCCCAATAGAAAGACGTCAGCCAACTCCACGACTCGAAGTTTGACATCATCGTGGCGCCAACCGCCGTGTACGCCATGAGGATGGCGAGGACGAGCAGCGCGGGTATCCTAAAACGAGAAACGTGAGCGCTTCGTGTGTGGTCCAACGACGCAACCTTTGCTCCTCGACGATCTGCATGTGATGCGAGAGACCCTGACTCTGGCACTGCTCGCACACGTGCTCCCTGCGGTCGCGGCGGATCTTGTTGCGCTCGAAGATGAACTGCTTGAGGCGGAGGTACTTGCCGTAGAACCATATGAGGTTCTCCGACAGGAATTTGCCCAGATCGGCGATCGTGACGAGAGTCAGCGGGATACCGAGCAGCGCGAACAGCACGCAGATGATTCTACCGGTTCTGGTGATTGGCACTGGGTTACCGTAACCTGGAAAGGAAGCACGGGGCTCGGATTCGATGCGCAGGACAAGAAGTCATCCTACCTATAGTTGTGACTACCGTAACCGCGAAGAAAATGGCGGTGGAGAGGGTCCAGAACTCGACGATGTCGTTGTTCTTCACCTCGTTGGAAGTGAGAAAGAATTTCTCGAACGCGACGAAGAGTTGATCGCTCATGTTGTTCAGATGATTCTGCGTCACGTCAGCGTACACCTCGCGCCGCGTCTCGTTGCGGGACACCAACCGCATCACGGTAGAGACGAACTGATCCTGCTTGTCGTAGATCATGCTGAGTTGGATCTTCTTCGTCCGCAACTCGTTTGGACCCTCGACTTGGAGGAAGATGCACGCGCCGACTACCGTATACAGACACGTCAGGAAGACGAGTCCCACATGCGGCAGTATGAGTTTGGCGTACTGTAGAGTGTGCGGTTACTGTAGCGGTGGGCGCAAAACGAAGAGAATTACCTTGCGAACGCCCTTCGGTTCGTTGGAATCCTCGGATTTCGACTCCGACTCGCTGGTGATGTCGTTTACGCTCTGAAGAGATGATTTATTCGCGTTTCACAAGAAGACGCTTTTTGGAGAACTTCTTTGCGATGTGAAGACATCGCGTTTTCTATTTCTGACGCCCATAAATCATCGTTTTGTTGAAAGTTTAACGACTACGGTTTGAAGCTCACAAATTGATTTTCGACGAATTTTTGGCGCAAAAACGGAACGTGGCGAGCACGCGGCTACCGGAAATGACTCCAAACGGTCGACGAGCGCCGCGTTTCAGACCCAAAAGCAGAGAGCGGACTCACCCGATTCGTGTTGACAGAGTCGAGAAGGTCGTTCGTCTCCCAGGAAGTATCGTGTCCGCATCGCGCCATCGACGTCGACCGGAAGAGCGCCTCCTGCAACGGAAACGTCTTCATCGCGGTGTCCGAAACTCCGGACAACGTGGTCGCTTTGCAAACAAAAACAGAAAATCGCTCGGGGCACTTGGCGTCGCCGGCCGAGTTTAATGAATTTCCGCCGCGGAGGAGAGGGCGAACGCCGCCGCCGCCGTCGCAGAAGGCGATGACGATTATTGAGAGGCGAAGGCGACGACGGAAGAACGTCTTCGAGAGCAGCAGCAGAGATTGACACTCGGAGGGAAGCGGCGCCGCTGGGGAGCCGCTTCTGTGCATGTTGTTGCAGTTGTCGGGTTCATTGTTTTCTCTTCGTTTTGCCGTTTCGTGCAGAAAACTACGGTAGGGGAGTTTGGGAAGCAGAGTTTGAATCACAATCACTCAGAATCAGAAGCAAACAGGAAATGCAGAGACCCGATTTGTTCCTTCAAATCAACCTCGTTCCTCCGCGAAATCCATCGATTAACAAACAAATCAGGTCGCCTTTCCAAACATCGCAGCAATGCGCCTCAATCGCGACTCGAAAGCAAACGTGGAACATTCCAAACTCCGCTGATTGCGCGCAAAACAAAACGCGCTCGTTTTCCTCCTCGCGAACACCTTTTCGCCGCTAAAATTCGCGTCGAGACCGTGAAATCGGTTGCGCAGCGATAATCGTCGCCCTCCACGCCGACAACAAATAATTATTTTTTAATCGTTTTCGCCTCCGCTGCAACATTCCTGCTCCTACCGTACCCTGCGATGCAGACGGTTGAAGGTGATGGGGATGTCTCCGATAGCGGTCGTCCAACTCGTGCGCCTCCAACTCATCGAATTCCGCATCGAATCGCTCGTCGTCGTCGTCGATTCCGCACTCGTCGTAGGGTTGTTGCGAAGAGCCGAACGCGCCGAGTTGCGAGGTGAGCGTGAAGCTCCGCGCGGTGCCGCCATTCCGCGATCCCACCGCGATCTCGTCCGAAAGCGTCGGATTCGAGTCGACTCGTTGGTAGCGGTGGTTCATCGGGGGAATTCTACATTGATCTTCTGGAACGAAAGCGTTGATTAATGAAAAGGAAAGGTGAAAACGTTGTTGTTAATCATTAGAATAACAGAGCTATCTTTCAGGAACTGATAACAGGTCAGTGGAACGAACCAAAGACGGCGATCAACGATCATCAAGACGGCAAATGTGGAAGAATCTGAGCGAAATCTCCATAAATCAAGCGCTAAAAAGCCTCTCAGGACAAGTTGCTCACGAGCTGCTGCTGTTTTCTGTCTTTTCGAAGCGTTTTTCGCCTCTTTTCTCAAAACTCTGCTTTGAACTCGGACCAAAAAGCGATAAAATTCGCTCCTTTCGGCCATAAAAGCGCGCAAAGAGCGCCCTCGGCGCGCAGTGTTGGATAACGACGCTATTTTCGTCGATCTCGAGTTGCGAGTTCGCGCTGCGCTGACCATGTCAACATCGAGATTCCGGAGGAGATAAGGTGCTTTGGAGCGCGCAGGAAGCGATTGAGGATGCTCGCGAGTGACGATTCCGCCGACAATCGCCGCGTTCCTGTGCACAGAAGAGGCGACTCAGAGAGCATCAATGCGTTTTGATCACGATCAGAGGGATTTCGGAGGCGCCGATTGAGTTTAAACGTTGTTTGGAGAGGAAGAGGACGGATTCCTGCGTTGAAATTGAACGCCAGAGCGCTGTCACAGTGGCTACATCGTTCAGCAACTTGCTTAGCGACAGTTTCACAAAAGAGAAGCGCTTCCAAGTTGAAATTTGGAAAAAAAAACGCGGCGACGTGATGATGCATCCTCGATTGCCCAGGGATTCCCTGCGTTCTTGGTTCACTCCAATCAATCCACAGTTCAGCGCATTGCAGCTGAGAATCCAGCCGCTGCGACTTACCTGGAAAACATCCGCGCGCGAGATTCGACCGCCGAACGAGGGAGAGGCGAGCGTCTTCTCTGTTCTTCGCGCGTCAATCGACTTCTTCTCCGCTCAAAAACTCTGAAAAACAAAGCGAAAGTCTTCTGGGATGTCGGAAGCGCCGCGTGCTCCGGAGCGCCGCGATAAGACAATATTATTTCCTTCATATCGCGCATCAATCCGTCGCGTCCGTCGCTTCGACAACTCATCAATCTCGACCGGATTCTGCGAATCTTTTTGGAAGAAGCGCGAGGGAGTTCGTTTCGCGCACGAAGGGAACTCGCGTGCAGTTGACATCGGCGCGATTAATCCGAACGGAGATTAGTTCGTTAGGCAGCGAGGTTGGCGGCGGCAGCGCGATGGAGATGTTTTTTGGAGGTTTGATAAGTCGAATCGCGCGAGAATATTGTTGCGAGCGTGCAGAGGGGAGGATGGACTGAAAAATGGTGAATCGGAGCTTAAATGGGTTGTTCACTGGCAGCTGATCTCTCACGGCAAAGCGGCTTCTGGCCGATGAACAACCGAGGTTTCCCGCCTATCTGCACAAGTTTTGCGCGATTAAACGAGCAGCAGAAGGCGAATCGCACTGAATTGATACGGTTATGAGGTTGCAACCTCGTAAATTCCAATTTTGAAACTATCGATCGATTGGAGATGGTTGCAAGATCACCGAATCGCTTCATAATGAAGGGAACGACAGAATTCTCTGATTGTCTTTGCATGTTCCGCGTCTTTTCTCTGCGCTTTGAGGTTCATCGATCCAGAGAAAGTGTTTCCAAAGCGCTGCAACGTTCCGCCGCCCGAATTATGATCCCGAGGTCAAGTACGAGTCGACCGACAAAAACGGACAACATGGAAATCCCTGGAATTTCCTCCTTCACTGCAATCCGCCTCCCTGCGACCTCGGAATACAGTTATTGCTCTGTAAATTGCCTCCACCCGCCATGAGGAAGTGTTTAACGCGTCGCAAAGCGCAAAAAAATTGCAAAAAACGTCTGCAGACGGAGGAGACCGCAATTGAATCGGAGGAAAAACAGAAAAAGCGAGGCGGAGAGCAAGTTGAGAAGTGATTCCGCTGTCAGCAGTCGGCAATTAGCCTCGGAGGAGTACGGTAGCGGCCATTAAAATCAAATGAGATGCGTGGGAACGCGCGCGGTCAAGAGAACAATCGTAAAGCAACAAAGAAGTCCGTCGAGGGGAGTTGAGTGGACTTGGAATATGTAAATACGCCCCGAGTGCCCATCGTATTGACCAGCGACGTCCGCCTCCTCCCGGAGGATCCTCTCCGCCGCCGTTGCCGCCGCCTTCCGCAGCCCGAAGACATAAAAGCGAAACGCGAAAAGGCGCAAAGTTGATTGACACCGCCTGGGCGAGTGCCCGGGGCCGCCGGGGGACTCGCGGGCGCGCGATCCGAGATTATTGCTCCCGCGGGGAATCCGCGCGCTTTCCGCGCTGACTTCCGACGCGCCGCGGCCCATTAACACGTTTTTGCCGCCGAGAAGCGGTCGCTAAACGGTGTCATTTGATCTCCTGCGCCTCGAATTTGCATGCGGCGTCGGAAACGACGTTTGTTTAAGCGAGTTGCGCGCCGATAATCGAATGAACCGAGGACAACAGATGCGCTGAGTGATGCAACTTCCATCGATTGCGGAAACGAACGAGTAAAACGCGAAATTGGCGGCGGGAAATAGTCGCAGATCGCCGAATTACGCGCGATGGGGGAGGAGGGGAGGAGGGGTACTGTAGGTTGAGATAACTTTGGATTATACGAAAATCTGAGCATGTCGCGCTGTACACGTTGAAGTGGATACTGTAAGAGATCCGCTAGAGACTCAGAGGCTGGTTAGTGCACACCGACTTCAGCTTACCGTATACCACTGACGCGTTGGTGTGAAATTGAAAAATGACAAACGTTCTTCTCCGACTGGGTCCTGGAGCGATTAGACTGCGTGCCCCCGGACTGTCATCTGTACTTTCCGAAATTGCAACGAAAACGCCTCGTGCGGATTCCTTTCAGTCGAAACAACCGCGAAACGATCAGCTGCATGCAACGAGAACGTTTTTGAGTGGCGAATTCGCATTGCAGACGAGTCGCGAACCCCAAAAAAGCGAAAATGGCGCGAGTTTTAAACAACGCCGCGTAATGACCGCTCGCAGAACGCAAAACTAATTAAAAGACGCGCTTTTTGGGGCGAACTTCAAAAAACAAACCAAAGCAGAAACGCAAATGACTCGCTGGGGATCGCGGGCAAGAATGCGTTCGCCGTTAGGGCAGCAGAACGAGTCGATGAGTAGCTGCTGACATGAACGGGCGACCGAGGGGAAATCTCACTTTTATAGACCGGCGACCCTGTGGAAACGTTATTTTATGGAGTGTGCGGCGATAAACCGCTCTGTTTAGTGCCTGAACAACGCTCAATTAGTGCAGTTTGAAGTTCAATCGGGGCAAATCAATCTCGACACCCCAGGAAGCGATTATTCGCGGGCGGAGGCCAGAGATTATCGCGGAAACAACGAAATCGCAAGAGAAATGCGAGGACGCTAGTCATAAATGCATTGAAATCAAAGAAACCGAGCGTTTGAGGTCCGCATTTGATCGCATTCGTGAAGACGATTTCAGAATGTTTGGAAATTGCGCGGACGTGGATGAGCGTCCCACGACGAAGCGTTGATCCTCCCGGATTCCTGCCACCAACTTCAATTCCTCACTGCTGATGCGAGTTGTCAGCCTCCAACTCTTTTAACGTTCATTTCAAAATCTCGATCAAGCACGCAAACCTCGAATCCCAGGCCAACGCACCGCTTTCAGCCTCATTTCTCACATCAGAAGGCAGAAACCGCCGCCAAACTGTTTCCAACAGCGACGAAACGAGCGAAACGTCGTGAAGATCTGCCGGCAACTCGCGAAACGACTCCGCGAAACGTGGCCACTGACCACCAAAACACGAATTAGCCTCCTCAATCGCCATCAATGCGGTTAGGCGTGCACAACAGGGACGACGGCCGGCAGCGGCGGTGATTACGCGCGCCATCAAAAGTCGCCAAAGGAAGAACAAAGGCGCGTGATCGAATTACCCTCCCAGAAGTAAGAAATCGGGCGCGCGAGTGGCGGCGCGTTTGTAGCGGCGCGCGGAGAATCAATCGCGGGGCCGCTGAAGTTAAGCCCGAAACCTCCTGCGCACGTCAGACTGAAACTCTCCGCGAATCACGAACCCAATGGTGCGCGAAACGAAAGCGAAAGGAGCGAAATTAGCGCGAGGATTAAGGAGCGCGGCGCGAGAGGCCAGGAAATGGGAAGAGAACCCTCCTCGAGATGCCAGAAGCTCCCGAAGGCTCCTGAGGCAAGATAGTCGGAAGGAAGGAGGCGCGCAACGCTCACGTGTTGACAGCCGGCGGCGGTTTGTCGGCCGAAATTATTCGCGGACCCACGGCGGCGCCTCTAATCAAGGCGAATGAGGGAGGAACAGATCGCCGTCGAGGGGCTTTGAATTGAAGAGGCCAGCGAGGCTTGTTTTGGGTTCTGCACGGGGTTCACTTCATCGGACGAGCGAGCGGCGACGCGGAATCGGTAATGAAGAGGTTGTTAGAGTTTGTCTCGTGTGGAATTCCCGAAATAAACGGCGTTTACACGCCTAGCAAAGGCCAATTTGAGTCATTTGATCCTCGCAAAGACTCTTCTCGGTGTTTCGAACGCGTTTCACTCGTTTCGTCGCTATTGGAAACAATGTGGCGGCCGCTTTATGTCGTTTGATATGACAAATGCGGCCAAGAGGCTTGGGATTCGAAAGGATTGGTCGCTAGACGTGGCGAACAAGCAAAGTGCAAAATAAGGCCGTTTCCATTGCTCCAGATTCTCCTTACAGCTGGATATCTACAAACTTCACGTGCGTCATCGTCATCTCAACTTCAAACGTCTGCGGCAAGCGAATCTCCATCTCACTTCCGTTGTTGATGTTTGCGCCTCCGAGCCGCCTTCTCGTCGTCTAATAAGCCCCCATTTTGCGTGCAATCCGACCCTCTTCTTTCCACCGAACCATTCCACCAACAAATCATTTCCTTCCTCTCTCGAACGCCATGGAGAACGTCGCGACGCTCTGCCTCGACAAACAACTCAAGAAGATCAAAGAAGACGACCCGATCGTCTACAAGCTGCACTGGTTCTCTCGCTGCAGCTACCGTAATACCGTAATCCATTCAGGGAAGGAAACTACTGGGATGGCGACATCCACGACTACGCGCAACTTTCGCTCGAAACGGTCGCCGTGGTCGCGAAGAAGTGCGCGCACGTGCTGCTGGAGAAAGGCGTGGGAAAGGGGGATACGGTAGTCGCCTACCTGCCAACCGTCATTCAGCTCCCCATCGTCGCGCTCGGATGCGCGCATATCGGCGCGAGTTTTGCGTTCATCGTAGGTTTTCGTGCATCAGAATTGAACGTCGGCGCTCACAATCCGTGGCGCAACGATCAATTCAAGTTGGCGTCACAACCGCGCGCGCTCCTGCACCGTAATCCCTGGAATTCGCGAATCTTTGCAGAATCCCGCCGACCAGGACGTTGCCGCGCTGACTCAGAAGCTCCTCCTCGCGAAGCCAAAGGTCGTCATCTGCGTGGACGGATTCTGGCGCGGCGCGGAGCTGATCTTCACGAAGCGAAACCTCGATTCCGCGCTGGTGGCATGCGAGCACCGCGTGCACTCCGTGCTCGTCATCCGCCACACCGCGCCGAATCCCGGGACGCCGCCGCCGACCGAAGAGTTCGCGGGACGACGGCCGAGCTACAAAGTCGAAGTGCCGATGACCGAAGACCGCGACTTCCATTGGGCGAAGGCGATCTCCGCGGCGCCCGAGGTCGACTCCATCGGCGGCGCCGTTGACGTCTCCGCGGACGACGAATTCGCCGCCTTCTTCTCCGTCACCCCGGAAGGCGCGAAGAAGAGCGCAATCGCGATGAAGGAGCTGATGGACGAGGTGAACGTCTTCCGCGAGAAACATTCTCTCCTCTCGCCGTTCTGGCCAATCGGATACCCCGACAACAAGCAGAATCTGGTCGCGTTGATCGCGGCGATGGTCGTCGGAGTCGAATTGGTCCTCGTAAGTCCAGAAAATCGAATTTTGATTCAAAAATTCGCATTTAGTTTGAGGGAATCCTCTCACATCCGGATCCTTCGCGGATCGGTCAAGTGATCTCGAAGTACGAGGCGAAACAGATCCTGATTTCGCCCGAGCACATCGCGTTCCTCATGAAATTCCCCGATTACGTGAAATTCTGGAAGATTTCGGCGTTGAAGTCGGTGATTTACCGCGGGAAAGCGGACGACGTGGACGAGGTGAAGTGGCTCAACGAGACGTTCCTCGATGCCGAAGTGAAGATCTTCTGAGGCGCATGACGCCGCACACCGCTTTCTTAGAGCTTCCTGCTTGTACGCGGCTCCTTTGATGAGAAAGGGCGCCATTTGCAGCCATTTGAATATTGTGATTCGATGCGAAAGATTCCGCATAAAGTGACCAACATTGTGTTTCTCATCACCTCAAGTAACTCGTTCCTAGCTCGCTGATTGTGAGTCTATGAGTTGAGACAATGCAATTAAATGTGTAGAGGATGCGTTCACCTCAATTGCACCAGTGGCGAGTAGGGGTGCGATTGGAGAACATGAAAAGACAGCGTTACACAGAGAAGATTCCGAAAAAAAAACCCGTGGAGGTGCAGTGGTTCCACCAGAAGCCAAATCGAGTAACGCTGGCTCCTATGTGGAACGTTTCATTTGTTTTTGAGATCCACAATTCTATATTTACAAATGTTTTTATAAATTATTTACCGCCTGTCGTCAACGTTTCCATTTTTTATTGATCTTGTTGGTTGTGGTTGTGAAGTACACGCTATGTCGTCCTCGATTGATTGTCATTTTACAGGAATTCGTTTTTTACCTCGTGTGCCTCGCGTATTCTGCAAAAATCAGGTGCTCATCGCGCGCTTTCATCGTTCTCATTTGTGGACACTTTTCCGCATTACGCCAGCAACCGGCGAATCAAGTGACGAACTGTGGGTTTGACAGGACGAGATACTGAGTGAACGCGCGAACGTATTTCGTAATAAACGGAATATAAATGCGTTCGAGATCTGTTCTGTTGATTATCACGTTTCTGTTGTGCGTTTGGCCGTGTATGCATAATTTATGTTTGTGTCGGTCTGTCCAGTCATTAGATTTTCGAATTCCAGACAGAAATCTATCGCACGATGATGTCCAACAAAAAAGTGGTCGTCATGCATTTTGAGCGCGACCAGTACTCTCATCTTGCATCGACGACTCGCAAAGACATCCGGATCTGCGTTGCGCAGTATGCAGGATTCTCCACGGCCGACGTAGACGTTCCCAATGTTCGTCAGGATTTGTACAACTCCAGTGAATTGAATTTGAACCTGTTAGAAGGCTACAACCCGTTGGCGCCTGGTCTGGACCGATCGACCGATCGCCACTGCGGACTTCTCCACAATTTCCAGTTGGCGCTTATCAACTTGAGCGGAGGCAGCGCGATGGTTAACAGGTGTGGAGGCTTCAAGAAACAAGTATGGAATTTTGGTATCGAAAAGACGATTAATTGATTGTCGTTTAGACTCTATTGAACAGTAACTTTGTATCTTCACGTTCGGCGCTGGTGCGCATCGGAATGAGGCTCTATGACTCTCGTGAAACATTTCGAATTGTCGCGGTCCGCCGTAGCGGTGTTACCTTCATCCACGAACTCCCGTCCGAAAACACGCAACAGAATCATGTACTCGAAAACCAGTATGTTGGCCACCGCTTCAGACAGATTATGACCACGACAGACGTCAGTTCTTGTTCTCCATTTCGATTTATACTGATCTGCTGTTTAGGATCCACACCTTGTATCTGACTTTGAAGACCACCACTATGGAATCCAGAGCATCCAGTTAGGGAAAATTAATGTTCTTGCTCGGAGTGTTGTTGACTGCGTAACGGACCAGATCGGTAATCTTCGGATTGCTCTAGCTCCATAATGATCAATTGATGTTTAAGAATTTGAGTACGTCGAGCTAAAGACTCACAGGACCCGAAACTTTGGAACACTACCGGACTATGGAATCGGATGGATGAAGAGCGTGCGCTGGTGGCTGCAAATGACGCTCACGGGTATGCAGCGCCTAGTCGTCGGAGTTAGAGATGAACAAGACACTCTGAAAGAAACCATCAAAGCCTCCTCTCGATCGTTCTTGCCGCCAGACTTCAATTGCAAGGCAATGATGGTTTTCCTGGAGGACTCGCTCGAACATATTGAGCGCTACATGTCTTCGGTTCCCGAAGGATCTCAAATCATCTTCACGGACGGAGGCCCCAATGAACTATGCGCCACGCGCGCCGATCGGGACTATGACATCTTTCATCCGTCGTTTGAGCGCCTTCTGAAATAAGTTAGTGATTTTGTTCATTGTTCTGTTTGGTATATTCTGCCTTCTTGTTTTTTGATACTTTGTTATATAAATTGTTCCCCCGCTTGTTTCACTATGACTACCGATTTCGTATCATTTATCCCTCGTATGCAGTGGCATCTCGTGATTGAGCGTGGTACTCTCCTGATTTAAATTTAGATCCTAGTAATCGTTATTCAGTTCAGCTACGAGTGAGGGCAAAATACACGAAGGAGCAAGATATCAGCACGTAGGACAATGAATTCCTGCCTGGAAAACCTCAAATAAACTCAAGGCGGAGACTTTCTTCATGAACCACAAAAGCTCAAAAATAACTGCGCGACTGAACACGTGAACGTCAATCAAGTCGCAGTTGCCGCCGTCTGGATTCAAATCATCAGTTCTGCTCTTCGTCATCGGTCAACAGAATCGCGTCATCAACCTTCCGCCGCCCGTGGAAAGGATTTCAATTTCCGTGGACGAGCGCAATTCCAATTCGGTTGCGAACTTTTATTGCGCACTCAGAACGCGCGCGCGCGCGCAAAGGAGCGAAGGGAACAGATGGGAATTGTGCAGAGCGGAGAAGAGCGAAGTGGCGTGGATCCGTTACTTAAATAACGGCGCCGCCGAAAGGAGAGAATAGCGCAGTGGGTCGAGGGGTCGTTTCACTCAACTCGCAATTGAGTTAAACATTCATTTATTTCTCCGGTCGACTCCCCCCACACACATGGGTCTCCTGACTCCGGTGGAGTTGGTTTCAAAGTTCTGAAGGCTCCAGTTTTATTTTTATGCAACGTCCTCTTTCGTGGCTTCGTGGTGAGACTCGGATTTTGCCGTTCCGCTGCAAAATGCTCAAATTGAACGTTTAATTGCACGCTGAGGATTGTTTTATTGCTTCTTTTTTGTTTGCAAGATTAATTCACTGCTAATTGAAACAGTTTTGTAGTCGCGGAGTCATAAAACTACGACTTGGCTGCTGGAGAAACCCTACATTTTCATGAATACGGCACTACCGTATTCATGAAAATTCAGAATCGTCTTTTCGAATTAGAGCCCGAAAACCCGCAAATCCGCTCTCCAGAGTGTTGCTCGGCGGTTTTTCTTATCTCTTCGATCTGCGAGAGCGCGTACATCATCTTTTTCGGGTCCTTTTTGCAGAATTTCGGGCGAATTTGCTGTTTCGGGTTCGTATGACGTGTTTTCTCAGCTGTGAGGCGCGTTTGAACTTATTTTTGAGCTGATCGCAGCGGTAAAACGCTGCCGAGTTGGATTCTTTCCCTCTTTCATCTGTTTGTGAGATTCTGATGTTTCCTTCTTGCTAATTGGCGTCAGATATCGTAGATTCGTGGACTACGTGCACTGCACTGGCTGATTCGGTGCTTAAAAATGATTGGAAACCGCTGAAAATCTCTCAAAACCAATTTTTAACGCGACGACGCGATCAATTCCTGTCACAATTCTTGATTGCGCGCTTTCCAGCATCCCGTAATGCTCGTGGACCACCGGAAGCGCTCGGTCTACGACCCCCTGCCATCGACGGATCCATGGGACCTCGACGAGCTGCTGCCGGAAGACCAGGTCGGTAAGCCAAGGCGATGAACCCAATCAGCGGCGCTTCCCCCTTCCTCTCAACGCCTCGAATTCCGGCGCACAGAAAACAAAGACACTTGTCGGTCGGGGCGTTCCACGCGCGCGCGCAATGGATTTCCGCAATCCGATTAATTCTTTCGGCGCCAAACTTTCCCTCGGAGGCCAGAAACACGCGAGGCGCCACCCCCATCGGGGCGCCAATAAACAAAACGAGTTCAACTCGCGCGCGCAAGAAAAAGAAACTTGTAACGTATTGTTCCCCCGACGGCCACGCGCGCGTCATCATTAGGGCCTGAGAGATGACCGGAAACTGCCTGCGGCCGCGGCGGACATTCATCCCCCTGAAGTGATGGAAAACTCCTTTATTAGCGCATCGTCGGCAGTTTAATTTCCTCGACTTCTCCCGACTTGCGACTCCCCACTGAACTCCCGAAATGCGCTCTTCCTACCTCATGGCGTCTCGCCTCCGGGACAACAGCAGAATCTTGCAGGATTTCGTGCCCGAAATTGCTTCGTGGAAAAAGTACGCGCGGATCATCCTCCCGCACGTCGGATTGATCATCCTCTCGATG
This sequence comes from Steinernema feltiae, assembly GCA_007213375.1. NCBI lineage: Eukaryota > Metazoa > Nematoda > Chromadorea > Rhabditida > Steinernematidae > Steinernema > Steinernema feltiae. The sequence goes on along the minus strand of MQUG01000347.1, from coordinate 31,510 downwards.
ATTTACGTCGTCGGTGGCGCGGTGATCTTCTATCAGCTGGAGCGCCCCAACGAGATCGAAGTGCGACGCTCGAGCCTCGTCGACATCAACCGGCAGACGAATCTGATGCTCGACACGTTGTGGGACGTGATGAATGATAACAGAACTACCGAAGGTCAGTTTTCTTTGATTTTCGGGACTTGAAACGACGCCTCCCAAGTTTTTACCACATTCGAACACACACGATGCGAGAAATGCGATTCTCTGTTCTCCCTGACTCTCTCACACCGGTGCGCGCATGCAATCGGGCGCCGGTGACGTCACCGCTGATCGACGCAGAGATCAGCTTTGCGCAGAGGCGATAACGTGACCAATGAGGCTCAGCCGAGGTGCGTTTATTGCTGGTTGAAAACTTTCACCCAATTGCCCGCCGCGGCCTCTGAAACACGAGTGCCGTTGGCAATTTTTGGAAACCCTTCGGGGTCAAAATTGCTTTAGAATGTTAGGATAGCGCAACTACTGTGGCGCTCCTTAAAAGCAAAAGTTTTGTGCTTTAGACTCCCAAATTGCTCGAGAGGTCATCAAATGCACTTGAAATGAGTGTTTTTGTGCTTCCCTAAAGACACTGGACGTGCCAAACGCTGTCTTTGGTCTTTCGAGGGGCGAATAGCAAAAAATGTTTCAATTATGAGTTTGTCCGTCTCCCAAGGAGAAAATCGAGCCAAAAAGTGCAAATATCAAATGCAGCATCCGAGTTGCATTCTCGCGCCTTTAATCGTTCTCTTCTTCAGAACAATTCATCGAACTGGCGACAGCGCATGTCGACAACGTCACTCGAATCCTCTTCGAGGCTTTCGACACCCACTACATCAGCTCGGTGCACTTGCGGGACCCCAACAGCGAGATGTTCCACACTTGGACGATGTCCACGGCGCTCTTCTTCACAGCGACCCTCCTCACGACCATCGGTGAGTCGATTCGCCCCCGGGGGAACCGCGCGAGAGGCGAGACAACGCAAAATTTGTTGATTTTCGCGAAAACGACCCGCGTCAATCAGGACGCGCGCGGGAAAGTGAAACGTGATGAATTTGTTTGTTTTTGCATGCGCGCGATGCGGAGGGTCAGATGCGGAGAGAATTCGTGCTGCAGTTTGAAGGTGCCAGATCCTCTTTCAATCAAATTGCTTGAAGGATACGGAAATCTGGTGCCGGTGACGTTCAAAGGACGGATGTTCTGCATCTTCTACGCGCTCATCGGCGTCCCCCTGATTCTCATCACCGTCGCCGACATCGGAAAGTTCCTCTCGGAGAACATCATCCGCCTCTACTCGTTCTACGCGATCACGCGGAAGAAATGCCGCCAGAAGACCGAAGCGCAGCAGAACGCAAAGCCGATCGCCACCGGCGAGGAAGAGGAGCATCATCGCACCGGGGATCAACTCATGCAGGTGAGTCGAACGCCTGAAAGAACCGCAAATTCGTGTTTCAGCTCGGACTAGAAAGCTACATAACACTCCCAATCTACCTGATCGGTCTGATCGTACTGAGCTACGTCACTCTGCTCGCCTCGATCCTCGTCTACATCGAGGGCTGGCAGTTCTGGGAGGGATTCTACTACTCGTTCATCACGATGACTACTGTAGGCTTCGGAGACATCGTCCCCGTCAAGCAGGAATTCTTCATCTTCTACTTGTTCTTCATAATCATCGGTTTGGCGATCACGTAAGCGATTTTTCCTTGACGTTCTCCCTCAAACGGTCCTTCCTTCAGGACGATGGCGATCGACCTCTTCGGCATCCAGTACATCAGAAAGATCCATTATTTCGGCCGCGCGATCAAAGACGCGCGCTACGCGCTGGTCAACGTGGGTGGGAAAATGGTCCACGTGCCCGACCTGATGCGCTACGCCTCCGTCCTCCACCAGAAGTACGGACAGAAGAAGACAAAAGAGAATCACGCGCCCAAAGGCGCCTACGCGCCGGAGGATCTCGCGATCATCCGCTACATCGACTACACTGCGCTCGCGAGCGTCGAGAGCCTTCAGAGTTACATTTCCAACGTGTTTCAGTGCTGGTCGAGGGAACCCAGCGCTGTATGAGCATGAGAATGAGTATTTATGGTGGAAATTCGATAAAAACCCTTTTTCAAACATCGACTTTGTGCTTCTCGTCGGCGAGGTCGTCTTCCGTTGGTCCCAAGTCGATATCTATGTGTTTCGCCTCCGCCGCTTCTTCGTTTTGTTCTCCGTCATTCCTCTCTTCTGACTGACCAGGCGGTCCTGAATCTCCAAATTCCTCGAGATTCTTGGCTGAAGCCGCTTCCAGCTCCAAATTCTTCCTGGAATTCTTGACGCTCTCCTCTCCATGTTTCGCCCACAATTGGATGTCGACAGATCCGAAGAACTGGAAACTGAGGAGACCGACCACATTGATGACGGCACCGATGAGGAAGCAGATCTGCCAGCCTCGCTCGCCCTGAAACCTCATTTTAGTAAAGTTCAAATCGCTTCGGTACCTCAGCCGCCAGGGGTTCAACGACGAATCCGTTGATTCCTGCAATCGCTCCGATGGTGTTGTCGAATCCGAGAACGATCGGTGCGAAGAAGGGCGCAATGTCGAACTGATTGACCATGAAGGAGGCGAGGCTGCAGCCGATGGAGCCAGAAGATAAGACCATGAGGAAGACGGCGATGTAGGAGTTGAAGGCAATCGTGCCGAGACCGATGAGGCAGAGCGTTTGACCGAGGAAGCCAAGCGCCATGAATCCCTTACGGATAAACGTCTTCGAGAACCTCTTCGAGCTCAAGAGATGATCAGAAAACGCGGCGGTCATCGTGACCATAAACGCTTGGAGGAGCTGAGAGGGAGCGATGATGAATCCGGCCTGTTCGGCGGCGATTCCGAAGACCGAGTTCAAGTAGTAGAGTTGCTGGTTCACGAACATGTACAGATTCCAGTTCAGCGCACAATTGACGATTACCGTAGCCCAGACTGGAACTGATGTGAGCATTCCCATCCAAGGCACTTCTGATAGCTAAAGTTGCGATTTTCAACCCATGATTGGCCTGGAAGAAGTCGCACCTTCACATGATCAGCCTGATGTTCACCAATGGAGGAAACAATGTAGTGCCGCTCGGCTTCCGTGATCGAACGATGCTTCTTGGGACAAGAAGCGCTGACGCCGAACCACAGAAACACCCAGATGATGCTGAGCCCGCCTGAAAGAGAGCTATGTAGATGCTCGATAGAGCTGGTTTACCGTAAAAGTAGAACGAAAGCGACCAGTGAATCGCGGAAAGCGCTCCGGACAATGCGACGCCAAACATCACTCCGAGATACATTCCGTTGAAGGCAGTCGACGCGAGTTCAGAACGCTCCTGTGGAGGCGCCCAGGCGCGCAGAACGCCGTGGATGGCGGGTTGGGTCAGACCAACTACGATTCCTTGCGCGACTTGCACAAGGATGACGGCGATGTTGATGTTGTAGGAGAACGCAACGGCCGTTAGAATGTTGCACACACCGGCGAGAACAATTGCGCAACCGTAGAGCCTGAAATTGTCAATCTAAGAATTCATGGTGAGGGTGAATCGCTAACTTGGTAGGTGAAAACTCAGTGGCCAGTAATCCTGCGGGAATCTGCGAGAGACCGTAGCCGTAGAAGTAGGCGCTTTCAAAGTTGGCGATTTCGTGTTCTGTCCAGTTGAACTGAAATTTCATCGATTATTTGCCACAAACGCGAGGATTATTTACCCGATTGCTCTCCATCATCGCAATCTTAGCTGCAGGAAAGTTGCATCGCATTCCCTGAGCGATTACCAGACCCAAACAGGCGGCCAACGCGATCTGCCATCGTCTCTGGGTCAAAATGAAGGGATTCTGAACGAGAAAATTCAGATCAGAAATAATCTGAAATTGAAACCTTCTGCTCAGCGGTCATCCCTTCGAGCTGCGCTGCGTCGACTGTCGTGCACCAAAGGACGACGACAGTCGAGAGCGGACAAGCGGAGAAATCGGATTATTCGATCAAAATTTATGTGAAAACGGAACATTTGCATAAAATGCTGAAAATTGCGGCGAAGGTGTAGTGAGATCAAACGATCAAAAATTGAAACGCAACGGTGCGCCAAACTGCGCACTTTGATCGCTGTTTGAGTTTTGAAGCAAATAACCGGAATTTAGCAGATCGAAACGAAAAAATTGAGAAGCGAAACCCTTTGGTTGGTTCTGTGCAGTGCTGTCGCGGCCATCGTTCGCGCAGACTCGGCGCCTCGGAGGTTGTCGATGCGAGACAACATGAAAGGACAACACACAACAACATAAATCGGTCGCTCACGCCCTCAAGAAGGCGGCGCGTCGCGAGTGACTTCTCAAAATCCACAACGCAATACCGCACACGAAGAATCGCCAGGCGACGCACTTTGCACTTTCGCAGTCTGTAAAGCAGTTCAGACCGAGATCTAGCGCCGCGCATAAAAGATGAGAATCGGTCTGGCGCACGTTTTTGCTCTTCATTTGTAAGCCGAGTTCGACAGCCAAACAGTCGAAATGTCACCGAATCAGCCGTCCCGTGACAAGGAGAAGCCTGGTCGTCAGCCACCGAAGTCATCGTCGACAAAGATTGAAGAAGAACAGGTGAGCATTCACTTTCTCTGCTTTGCGCGCTTCTGCGTCTGCACTACAGCTGAGAGAATTCTGTTCCTTTTCAGTGGTATCTGGGAATGTTGAACAGCGCGGACGTCGAGCCATATCTGAAGAAGGTCGGCGATTTCGCTGTGCGGGCGCGCGAGGAGGAAGGCGGCAGTTTGGAGCTCGTGCTCACCGCCATGAGTACCACACAGTCGCTTCACTTCACGATCAGCCTCGATCCGACCGGTTGGTACTTGAGCGACCACAAGGAGGATAAGGTGAGTAGGAAAGAGGCGCTTTCCGGCAATTTATTCCTCGCTTTCAGAGACGATTCGCCTCCCTTCGACAGCTCGTTGAGCACTACAAGAAGAACAACCTCCCTCAAGTCGGGTTTCGTCTCAAAGATGCCGTGAAACGTCCGCGTTGGTTCCTGAAGCACGACAACCTCACCTACGATCCGGTGAACGACAAATTGGGATCTGGAAACTTCTGTGACGTGTACAAAGGGAAACTCCACGGAAGGCGAGTCGTCGCCATCAAGTTGTGTCATCCAGCGAGTGGGTCCTCCGTATTCAAAATGCTTCATTCTTCTGATGCTTCTAGAAATTGACAACGAAGACGCATTGAAGCAGCACCAGAACTCGAAGGATGCGTTGATTCAGGAAGCGAACATCATGGCCGAAATCCAACACCCGAATATCATCAATTTCTACGGAATCTGCGCGAGCTGTCCGCCCGTTATGGTGGCCATGGAATTCTGCCCGGGGGTTCTCTTCTCGGTCACCTCGAGAAGATGAAGGGCAAGCATCAGATCACCGTCGGGGAACGCGTTCGCTACTGTCTGGAGGCGTCTGAAGGGATGAGTTACCTGCAAGATAAGTGAGTCGTTCAATTCAGCTTCTAAAGGAGCTTATCTTGGTGTATTAGGGGATATATCCATCGCGATTTGGCCGCCCGCAACTGTTTGATCAGCAAACACGGTGTTGTCAAGATCGCCGACTTTGGTTTGAGCAAGATCGTCTCCGAGCTGAAAGGAAACACCGAGGCGCTGCTGCAAGTTCCCGTCCGCTGGATGTCGCCCGAGACGCTCATCGCAGCTCCGCAGTTCTCGATCAAGAGCGACGTCTGGTCGTATGGAGTGCTCGTTTGGGAGATTTTCTCGGACGGAGTGAAGCCGTTTGATGGTTGGGAACACAAACGAATTGCCACTCACATTCGGAAAGGCAAAATGATGGATTTTCCAGGTAAAAAGATTGATTTTGGCTCTGTTTTATGGATTGCGAATTTTAGAACAAACAGCGATCGAAGTGAAAAATTTGGTGAAGGAATGCTGGACGTTGGAGCCGTCAAAACGCTGCGACTTCAAGTTTATTTGCAAGAAGATAGCCGAGATTCAGACCATCTATCCTTCTCCTCCAGCGCTCGAATGCACGATCGCTCTGATCCCTGGAGTCACCGCTTTGTCAAAGGACGAAATAGGAACGCCGCTGGACGTTTCCGAAGACATTGCCAATGAGATTGTGCAATCGACGATGCAGAACGTTCCGAGCACAATGACTTCTCCACGAAGTGCTCTTCGAACCGTGCGACAAGAACGCGAGCCAACTGTTGAGGTGTGAAGAACCGATTCAAGAACATAACTGAATTTGCTGTTCCAGGATATGGTTCCAGTGAAAGGACAGACCAACGACGGATTAAAGGACAATCACAAGGAAAAACAAAAGAAGGAGGAAAAACCGAAGGAAAAACACGTGGAATCTTTACCGATACGACAGCGCGCTGCTTCAGGGCGACTCTGCATCATCGAGAAGCGAAATTCTCGTCCCTCGTCGCATGAAGGGGAGTCCAAGACTGGAGACAATTACGAATCCAGTGACAACGAAAGCACCGGAACCAAAAGGTCGAGATCGAGTGGTCCTAAGCAAAAGAAAAAAAGTCGAAAGGTTTGCGTAGACTAAATTGCTCAAATTTAAATATTTGTATTTATAGGAGGATCGCGTTCACGCTAGCCCTGGTTTGAAGAAGAGACATGGCACAACTCATCATTAGTTCTCTCATAGATCGGCTCTCAGTGTTGATATCAATAAAATCGGAGTGATTTTCCATGATAGCGTCGGTATTGGCGGATTCGAAGGACGACATTTGGTCCAGTGAAGCGAGTTACTCATACGTCGTCCCGAACTCGTCTCTCGTTGCTGAACGTCCATATCGTCATACCCATAATGCAATTAATCGAATCTGTTTATTTTCCTCAAAACGACCCAATAGATCATTCAATAGCGTACGAGCTGCTTTCGTTGATGGCAGTGTTGAGTTTCGCCGCGAGCACCTGCGAAGTCGGGTAACAGGGGAGGTCGATGCGATTGAAGCACGTGTGCGCGCGCGGCAACGAGCCCTCCGACCCCCACTTCTCTATGGTAAACTTCCGCGGTCCATTTGATCCCCGCAGTGCTTTGAATCCTTCGCACGGAATGCTTGACGTCCCCGTTACGAACTGAACGATTCCCATTTATGTCTGACGGTCACGGTCACTCACCTGCAAGAGTTTGAGCCGGTCTGCGTTGCTCATCGCGTATACGGTACTCCAGAACCATGCGATGACTACGTGGTGCTCGTGGTATCCGCCTTTGTACTCGGTGTGCATCTGCCAGTCCTCGATGTCGATCTCGACCGTACCCGACAGCACCAATTCGAGCTGCTCACCGTCAAACACCTGGAGATACTCCTTGTCGACGACCTGGAAAAGGCCGCGAAGCAGCGCCTTGCTCTGCTCCTCGACACCGCGCTCGATCCTCCAACGCACCATCAGTGAGATGAACTCGTTCTTGTTCTCCTCGGTGACTGCGATGTTCTTTCCGTTCGAGACCAATTCCTTCTCGACGATCTCGCCGCCGATCTCCTGCGTCGCGCTGAAGGTGAGGTCGAGTTCTGGGGTCACCGGGTTCTCCTTCACCCACTGCAGGCTGCTGTGGAACTGCGCATCCATCGATTGGAGGTCCGAGATGGTGAATGGCCTGAAACAGGGCGAGTCGTCCCTGATTCAGGGAGGCGAAGGAACGCACGCTTGCAGGAGGAACTTGTAGAAGGCGCGTGTGAAGAACGTGTCGATCAGGCAGCGGTGGATCAGCGCCAAGCCGAGGATTCGCCCGGCCAACTCGAACCAACGGACAAAGTTGTCAACAAATTTGGACATCGGACTGATCTGCACGGTGTACGTGTCGTTGGCGGAGTACTCGAAGAGGCCACAGTACGGGTTGAAGAGCTCCCGCGAGAGCAGGAAGAACAGCTCGCGCGAGGGACCGCCGTAGTCGAGTCTACAATGCTTCTGGATTACGGTAGTTCAGACACTAACATTATCACCCGTCCTCTTCGTCGAAGGCGACGGTCATCACGCAGCGCCGCAAGTAGATTGGACTCACCGCGAGCATCTTCTCGTAGGCGTCGTTCAGGAGATTCGACCGCCGCAAACGGAACCTAAATGCAGGGTTATTGTAGAATGATGACTCCAACCTACCGTATCTTCTCGGGTCCCTGACCGTATCCGTTCTTCTGCAGCGACGCGTAGAAGTAGTTGAGTTTGTCTTCGAAGTCGCTCGTCACACTCTGATTCTCGCACTCCAGTACGCTAAACACGCAGCTACCGTATCCCACCGTAACCACCAATGATACCTGATGGCGGTGATGAGGTCGATGTCGTTGGCGAAGCGGATGAGTCCCGGCTCGCCCATCTTGCTGATGATCTGCAGCTTCTTGCAGATCTTTGGCGCCAACTCGGGCAATCGCTTCGAGACCAACTCACGTATCTCGTCGGTGCGTGTCAAGATGTCCATGATGTTGTTGCCGTTCAGGTCAATTTGCTTCCGGCGCGTCGGCGGCGCGCTTCGCGTGCGCCGCCTCACTTCGCCCGGCAGTCGCGGGTCGATCAGCGTGATCTTCTTCGTCTCGTGATCGATGTACAGTACCTGGGGTACTGCATAGAGTCAAATCGAGATACAACCACCTACCGTAGTCTGCGAGTGCTGCGCGATCTGCCAACCGGTCGGTAGCGGCTGCGTGACGTCGGCGAAGAGATTGAGGAACGTCACCAGCTCGGAGTTCTTCTCGAATCTCTCGAATTTGGTCGGATCGTGGCGGATCCGGTGCAGCATATGCTTCAGGCAAACGCTGTTGTTGTACATGGTCAGTGCGGACTGAAACAGAATGACCACCCACGAAGAGAAGAAGTGTCACAAACCTGATTGCTCTGCAGCAGAGTGATGAAGTCGCTGCGAAGGAGGAACTGCACGGGGAAGGGGAGACTCTCGCTGGAGAGCAGCGGCGGTCTGCTGACCACCGTACGCCTAGCGCAGCTGTACTTCAGGTTGTCGACCGCGTTCGGCGCGTCCGAGTCGCTCGTGTCGCTGGGACTCGGCGGCTCCCAAGTCGTCCGTTTGTTCAGATGGTCGAGATAGAAGACGCGTCCGTGACGGTCAACGCGCGCTTCCCATCCCGACGGGAGCTTCGAGGACGAAGCGGAGGAGGCAGAGGAGGACGAGGACGTTGATGGACGGTCGTCCGAGCTGCAATTCCATCCTCAGGGAAGTTCGAGATCGTCCAAGACCGCATTTCTCCCAAGTTCACGCCCCACAACCCACCTGATGGACATGGCGTCGCGGTCTCTGACTCCACTCGGCGCTTCCTCTTCCATCGTGGCGAGAAACGTCGTCGTGCGCGGCTGCTGACCTCGGAGGCTGCTCATCGTCTCTGAAACGCGTTCGGCGGTGAGTCTGTGTGTGTGGGAATCGCAAAAACAGCTTTTCGACTCGCGACAATCGCCTAATTCGCCACCGGCGGTGGCCGGCGGAAGCAGCAGGAAATTCCCCGTCCGCGGCTGTTTATTGACGAATTCTGCCGTCGAGTAATTATTCTTCGTGTTGACCGAAGTTGAAAGGCGAGAGTTTTAGATTGACACCCGCTGTCTGCTTACTTTGCAAGGAGGAAGACGTTGAAGTGAGGAGGAAACTGGCGCTCACTAAGCTCGTGAGAGCAAAAAAAACGAAAATGTTAGCAGCGGAAAATGACCCCCGAGACGCTTAATTAAGGAAGCCGCGACTTCAAGTGACAATTACTTCAGCACTGGACGCACTGAAGACTAAAAACTGCTGACCACACGAGCAAACAGCAAGAGTCGTCCGAGCGGAGAATTCGATTGTCAAGGAAGACGCGTTTAACCGCTAGAAACGACGCGCGATTCAAACAAAACAAAGGTTCAATTTTCAAGCGAATTCCATCAAAACCGCTGAATCCCTGCGCCAGTGGCGTTCTAATTAAACTTTCGATTGTCTCTCGTCACGAAAACAGTTTGTTTGTCGCCTCTGTCCCCCAATCGGAGTCTTCAAATTAAATCAGAGTCGCGGAAGCACAAAAACGACCAAAAACGCTTCGAATTCCAGACAACAAACAAACGCATCGTAATTGCATTGTGCGGAGGGCGGCGGCGATCGGTCGTCGGCGCCACAACAACGAATATAAAACAACTAAAAGCGGAGATTAGTTGAAATTCCACACGATTCAGGAACGCATCGGTAATCGTATACTCTGGAAAGCAACCCGGACCCGGAGAGGAGCGGTGAGAGTGCACGCCTGCAGACGACCAATCAACGCCTCAAATTGCGGCGAAATGAATTAAAGACAGAAAAAACAAATAGATTCCGCAGTTGAGCGCTCTCTGCAGCAATAAAATTACAAAAAGCAAATCTGCGCAATTCAATTATTTGGCGATTGGCTTGAGTTGTCAGTACGAAAAACAAAATCGCCGCAATTTTGTTGAAATGCGCGCCCAAACGTTCGCGTTTTGGTGCTCTCGGTCATCAGTTTGGCATTTTGAGGCAAAATCTCAAATCAGTCACGAATACAAAATACCGCGCGGTCCCCCTCGCGCGTCTCTCGCCGTGAAATTCGACGCCGCCGCCGACGAAAACATCCAAAGATGCGAGAATCAGATCGACGATCCTTCAACAACCGCGAATTCGGTCATCGATCATCGGGGATTTGTATAATCTCCGTTCTAAGCAATCGAGACGGACACACACGACGCAAACAAACACTTTCCGCGCGTCCAGATCGCCGTGGCGACGCAGGAAAACTCAGAGTTGCAGCGTGGAACGCGCGGCGCTCATTTCGTCTGCAAAATCGCGTTAAAATCTCGTTCCGGAGATAATTGGGAAAGTGATTAATGAGTGCAAAGTGCGCGAGTGGAAAACGATAAATCCCGAAGAGTTGGACTGCGAGATGTCCGCTGGGGGGCGACGCACTTTGGAGGCGCGCGCGCGAGGCGGAAGTGCGACGAAAACAAATTGAGTCGGAGATTTATGCGAGTGACCGCAGAGTTCGCGCCTGCCGCCGGAGGCTGATTCGTTGAATGACGAGGACGGCAAGACGCCCGCTTTGATCTTTGAGTGCGAAAACAGAACGAAAAGTTGAGCGACAGCGCGGGAACTGAAAGGAGGAAGTCGATTTGATGAAGAAAACGCTCGAAACTCGGAGATGACCGGATCTGAACGTGGTTTCAGCGGGTTTGTTGCAATCACATCCGCATTAATTCATTTAGGCGAGTTTTCAAAGAAGCAAACAAGAACGCTTGTTTTGGAGCATCAGCCTCGACATAATTTCTGTATTTTCACCGATTTCTGCATCTCCAGGCGCAAACCAACACTGCAGAGGGCTCGGCACAACGGAAAATGAAATAAATATTGACAATTCAGGCATGCAGCCGCCATAATCCAACTTGCAACAGGGAGTTGACTGCTCTCATCGAAGGTCCAAATGACGCAAAATCAACGCGAAGTGAAGTCTTCTTGAAACACGACGCGCGTTCATGCGTGAAACCTAATATTCGAATGCAAAGCTACGTGACGTTTGACCGCCTTGCTGCAAAAAGATGACGCGTTGGGTGCTCTACAGTATGCAATTCCTCTGAGCGCTGCCTGATTTCCAGAATCTTGAGATTGGCGCAGGTGGAAATGCAGATTGACTCTGAGTTCAACCGGCGTTCACGAGTCCTCCAAACGAGCTGAAGATTCAATTCTCGAGTTTTCTCTTCCGTTAAATTCAGTGCAAACAGCTTCTACCGCGTTCTTTCACTTCTGCGAGGCGCTTCCGCACACACGAATCAGAAGAAAACGATCCTCGAAACTGCAGCCTCGATGAGTCATCACATCCGCGGCCCCAATTCTCTGCGATTTAGCGCCAACGAAGAGCGCCGAAATCGCCAAAAACAAAAACATTAAAAGCGAATATTTCAGCGAAAACTTGAAATTGTCGCGCGCTCGTCGACGTGTCAATCGCGTCGTCGTCTCCGAAGACGTTTGATTGGACCTCGCGGGAATTAAGAGCGACTTCCACTCATCCCTAAGAGCGCAATAAAAGCACCGAAAGCGGCCGCAACAATCGCGTGCGCGGGAAACGACGTGCGGAGGAAGCGACGATTGTCTTTCGAGGACAGAAGCGCTCGTTTGAGGAGTTTCCGCTTCTCGAGGGGCGGAGGAGCGTCTCGAGATCGCTGGGAGCGGGCGCGCGCGAGAGAGTAAAGCACGAATTCGGGGACAAAATGGGGAATTTGACTCTTGTCTTATCCGCGATTAGCACGCGACTCGACTGAACGCGTTTGTTGATGTTTTCGCGCGCGCGCAAGACGGAATCAGATTCTGCGAATGCAATCAGCGCGCTTGAATTTCCGCGCAGAATAGAAGTGCGTGCAGCAGCAGCTATAGAACCACTTGGAATATTGCAGACGAACAACAAAGAAGCGCGCAGCAGGAAATTGGCCTAGAAGGCGCGATCAAAGTGGCCAATTCAGCGGAGAGGAAATTCGGTGCGAGGAAAGAGAATACAGTACTTTAGCGCCAGTTCTGTGCAAAAGCAGCGAAGATGGGAGAATGCGGCACGCGGCACACAACATTAGCGCATGAAAGTGACGCGCAGAAGAGTGCGCTCGATGTTTCGATGATTCAGAGGCCAAAATGAAGCGTTTACAGTATGTACACGGTGCAGACCGACGATCATTGGGGAGCGACCTGAGCAGTTGAAATAGAGGCTGTGAGGACAAATACTCGAAATATAGAGGATACTGTAGGCGATACTTGAAGTATTTACAACAAAAACCCGTTCCAGACTACCGTACCCCTTCTAAGACCGGCAAAATGAGAAACAACGCGGAAAATCGCAGATTTAAAGGACATACAGTATCCTTCCAACCACTCTCTGCAGCCATAAATCTCCCCTGCGAACTCCCGCATTCTGCGAAATCGTTTTTGTGGGTCTGAAAGTCTTAAATCGTCACAGCGGAAGTCCCTCCTCCCTTCCGCCGGCGTTCGGAACTCACCGTCGAAGGTCTGCGAGTGCTCGGGCACCACACGGCAGCGGATCAGAATTCGGGAATCGAATTGCGATGGACGATGGGCGCCGCCTAACGAGAGCGTAATCGGATTGTTTCCCGTCGATGTCGTCGCGGAAGACGCGGGGCGAAGGACGAACGCCAAATCGCTGAAACAATTTGACTTTTGCGGGCGAATTCGCAAAACACGTCGATCGGCGGCCCTTGGGGGCGTCGCCGGGCGCTTTTCGCACGCGGTGGGCGCTTCCCGGTCGCCATCCGCTGCTTATCTTCTGATGTCAATCACGGCGAGCGAGAGGCGCGGGCAAAACTCGCGCGCATCAATCAAGCGCGAATGAATGCGCTTTGAACTTTGGCTGATTTGGGAGGAATTTGGAGGTTTGGGTGCGGAAATTGGCGTGCAAAGTGAAAATTGTGGGTGACGAGCGAGTGGGAAGTGGACCTTTGGGGATTTGAGTGACGAGGCGATCAGGGAGAAGAAGGCGGATGTGGGAAAATGATTTCTAAAAATAGAAAATATTGATTTCGAAGGGAAATTTGCAAAGCGATGAAGAATGAGGAATGTTGGTTTATTGGATTGGCTTGAAAGTTCAAAAATAGACTACAGTACCCCTTGTCGGTCTCGAAGCGATCGCCTGAGTTGGCGCCACACAGCAGATCATCAGCAAGATGGGCGAGCCGGGACTCATCCGCATAGCAAAAACACCCGGTATCATTGGTGGTTACGGTAGGATACGGTAGCTGCGTGTTTAGCGTGCTGGAGTGCGAGAATCAGAGTGTGACGAGCGACTTCGAAGACAAACTCAACTACTTCTCCGCGTCGCTGCAGAAGAACGGATACGGTCAGGGACCCGAGAAGATACGGTAGGTTGGAGTCATCATTCTACAGTAACCCTGCATTTAGGTTCCGTTTGCTACTCTCCCAACTATGAAGCTGCGTTATCAACAGCAATGACGCCGAATCGTTTGACTGCTCTCCTTTCCTGAAACCCGCGCTCTTGACTACCGTAATCCCCGCAATAAACCTCCAAAATCCGCCAAAATCTGCGCAATTCGAAATGCATAACTCGTCCGTCTTCGTCATTCGCGTCGCCCGCGTAAACAACACGTGTTGTCCGTCTGTTCACCTCTCGCGCGCTGTCGATCGCGAGTGCGATTCGCGGTCCCCGAGGAGATCAAAAGTTAATTGCACTCGCAGCGCACGCACCGCGCTGACCGATCGGCGCACGAAATTGCATTTCTGATGCGATCGTTTGTCTCGCGGTGAGAAATGTTGCGAACGGAAACGGAATTCTTGATTCGCGGCCGCGGCGGTCGGGCGACAAAAACAACTTTTGCCAACAAACAGCGACAATCGCAGTCATTCGTTTCGGGAGCCATAAAACACAAACGACCGTTTGAGGAGATGTTTTCGGGATGTTTTTGCGGTGATTTATTTCCTCGAAAACAAAAAATTCAAATAATTCACGTTTTCTTCCTCAAAAGCGCGATTTTCTGCGCTGACGCGGGAAGTGAGCGGCCTTTGCCCTCAACCAGGAAGAGTGATCGTCGTCTGCGCGTTCGGCCGACAGACTAGAGATGAATGAAGTAGCCGAGATTGGTGGAGGGAGTGACGTGTGTGGGCTCTTTGAAGACTAGCGAAGAAGGAAATGCGGGGAAGACACCTCGAAAGGTCCGAAAACTGGAATAATTTTGAATTTCTGCGATTTTTCGGCCTGCGACTGCGCTTTTGGGATCTCCTGACTGCGACGCCATATCTTCGCAGTCAATTCCGCAATTTCCGGCGATTTTATTGTTTGCTGCTTGTTCTCCAACCTCGATTTGTTCATATCGCACAAGAATGCAGCGATTTAAGGCCAAACAGCATAGAAAAATCCGAAATTGGTGCGCTGTGGGCAATTGGCGGGGTTGTTATGAAAATTACGGGTATCTCGGGGTTCCGAAGAACGCGCGTTACATCTGAATCTCACAGAAATGGCAAAAATCGCGCCGGGACCCGCGATAATACCACGCATCCACAGATCGCTCACCTCTTGGTCTGCACGACGACATCGGCGATCGGGACGTTGATCTCGCCGGTTACTCTGTCACCCGACCAGCAGCGCTCCTTCACGATCACTTGGATCTCCTTCGACAGATCCACCGGGAAGACGTAGTTCTGAACGATTTTCCGTCAGAACACAACTGCGAAGAGGCTTGCATCTCACGAGCTCCGGCCAGACGCCCTCCGTCGAGATACCCGTTCTGTAGTTGTGTTTCCCGCAGCGAATCTTCGCGTAGTACCCGTGCTGCCTGTGCTGCAGATGAGAGCATTGCAGCGCTGAAGAGAAGGATTATGGTAGGCGGCACAATCGAGCAGACCTTCAATGAGGAGTCGACCCTTCGAGTAGACGAGAATCGGGGGACTCGAAGCGCGGAGTGAACCCGTTAGACCATCGTAGTAGCTGAAATGAGAATATTGGATTACGGTAGCCAAATATGACCATTTCGCAGCTGCACTCACATCAACAGCAGATCAGAGTTTGTGAGTTTCATGTTGAAAGGAGCGAATGTTTCAAGCGCGCGAGCGAAAGCGCGGGAGGAGAGAAGTTCAATCGAATTTGGCGGCGGAAAATCGGATTTTTGCAGAAAAAGAGCTCGCAGGAATCATCGCGCATTCAGCGGCGCTCCCGAAGGACATTTCAACGGCCAGAATTCAGTGATTTTAAAAGGTCGACGAAGGTCTCCTTGCAGAGCGCAAGATCCACTGACCTTTCGCTGCGAGAATCCGATTCACCAAAATTGTGGGATTGTTGGAGGCGGCTGCTGGCTGCATCTTGTTTGTCAACCGCAAATCGCTCGTTACCGTCGTTCAAAGCCGCTTTTCAAGTGAAATATACAAATTTGCATTCAAAAGCCGAATTTTCAGATTTTCTCGATTCTCAAAGGTCAAAATTGCGAATTTTGGTGAAGCGATGTCGTCAATCAATGGAAAATCCTTCAAAATCGAGAATTTACGTTGGATCTAGGGGTGTGTGTGGTCATAGCAGGAGCCACTACTGGAATTTACAAGTGCGTTTGAGTTTTCTGTTCGATCGGCGACCGCTGGTTGCGAGAATCCGTTTTTGGAGTAATTTGCGATGAACTTTTTAGATTATTCGATCCCGCAGCAACTGCAAAACGCGTGGAACTCACCGGAAACAGACGTTCAGATGCGTGCTGCTCGTGTAGCTGAACTGCGCGGCGTGGAGTCGCCAGTTCACGGCGCCCATCGGCGCTCCGCACACGCCATAGCTCTTGTAGTCGATGTAGTGGAGCGGATTGCGCTCATCTGAAGGAGCGCGCTGAGTGCGTCGATCGGATGAATCGCTCGTGCCGGAGGCGAAATTCGATTTTCGGGTATTTTGCATGCAAATCAGGGGGAGAGGCGGCGGCGAAAGTCGCCTTTCTTCGCCAATAATTGCCCACTTGCGGACGGTTAATCTCGGCGAGTCGCGTTTTTCCGGTTTGTTTTCGCGCTGCGAGCGCCAATAAATCAACGACCGACGGCGAAGATTCGCGTTTTTTGCTCTTTGAAGGAAGAGGACGGGCGTGGAATGCTGCCTGAAAGGGGATGAGGCGCGTAGAGGGCGATTCGGGGCGAGGACACTGTGACGGTAACGAGGAGACGACGTCCGAACGCGTTTTTGCAAAATTGCGTCTAATGGAGGAGAGGAGCGCGCGAGAGGATTATTTTAAGACGATTTCCGGATTTCGAGTCGTTCGACGTCGGGATTGAGGATGTAATGGAGATGAGTCTGACGCAAATGACGCTTTGCAGCGCATTAACGGAAGGAACGGAGTTACGGAGGGAGATTTGATTAGAATGGCGCGATTGGTTCTTCCATATGATGATTGGGACGGGAACGCAGGTGCTTCGTATGGGCGTCTAGACTTGGAGCGCACGTGGAACGGTGCGACTTGAATGCACTTCAGCGCGCAACACCGAAATTCGCCTTCAAATCGCACTTTTCTACGATTTAAATTCACTCGACGCGAGCTTCAGAGCCTTCAAATCGCAATTTTTGCGTGCGCGTCGCGAAATGATCTCTATCGTAAGCATCGTTGCAACCGCTGCCGTAAGAAGATTCGCCGCCGGGAGACGCCGATCATCTGCGTATTGGGGACGCGGGCGTTTGGGAATGCGGATTCGAGCAGCCTGAATCATTTGCCAACTCATTTCCAGAAGATCGCGACCATTTCATGAATATTCTACGATTTCAATTCACTCGACGCGCGCTTGAGAGTCGAGCGATTCAAGATATGATCCGGCCGCATCGAACAGATCCACAGACCGCGCGATTCACTTTGTCGCTCGCAATCCGAATCAAACTCGAATTGCTGCAGAGTCGGCGACCTATCGATTCTCAAGGGCAAACACGCTTAAGAAGGACAGCGAAACTTGAGAGAATAATCCATCTTTTGTTTGTTGGAGCTGACGTGCAATGCCGCGCGCTTGAAACTGCGACTCCGAGCTGTGACCGTTACGCGAAGATCGAAATCTCAAACTCTACGGCAGAACCTACAGTTGATCTCAAAACTACGGCGTCTACCGTAGGCGACCGGTCGAACCCACGGACATCCAATGGTGGCGGCTGTTGCGTTCGCGGCGTCGAAAGCGAAAAGTCGGATTTGTGAAGAAGTCAAGTGACTCTCCGAGGACCGGCGCGGATTGATGCCGACGTCCTCTCGCTCGCGCGCGTTATTTCCCCCGAGGCGCGCGGATCCCGGAAACACTTACCGACTTCGTACATGCCGATCCAGTCAATCAGATTGACGCTTTGTGTGGTCTCTATGTGCCACTCGACGCGGATCTCCGTCTCCATGCGCTCGACGAGGAAACATTCCGCGCAGGAGACCGCGATCGCCGACGCGATCATCTGAAAGCCTCGATGGAGCGCAGCGCCGTTAGGAACGCGATCACGCACGTGGCAAATGCTGCAAGGAGAAATTATTGAAAAACAACGCGTATTTTCGCTCCGATACAGAGATGAGAGGAATCCGCTTTCGTGCGGACTCATCGCAAAGATTAATAAACAGATAGTGAGAAAACAACGACAACGCGTAGGTCAGGCACAGAATGGCGAGTCATTCAAGTTGATGCGCACGAAAGAGCGCCATTTCTGGAAGGTGAACAGCAGTTGCAGCTGATTCTGAGCAAATCTCGCTTGCTGTTGCGGGGGCGAGGTGCTCCTCATTCCACAAAACGATCCGCAATTCTGTTTCGGTCCACCGACCGCACACAACGCTGCTTTTCCAATCAATCCTTCTCCTCAACGTGCCTTCCTAACAGTCTAGAAGGTCATAAAATCTGCATTTTCTGCTAAATTCGCTCTGCAAACGCTCCCCGGAGCATTGAGAAGACAATAAAGTTCACACTTTCGTTCTACTCCGAAGCCGTCAATCAAAACAGAGACGAAGAAGTCAGAAACGATGTTTATTCCCCCGAGGGCAGCGGAGTCGACTGAATGACGCACCTTTGATTGCGGGTTGCAAGGTGCGCGTCGTGGAAATCGAGTCAACTGTCGCCGGGCGCCCAGTAACGCCTACAGTGAGCGGGCGAATGGCAGCACGGCCTGACAGCCAAGAACAAAAAAAACGTCAAAAAACGGTTAGAAAACGCGCATTTTCAAATGTTTTTCCGGTTTTCCAGCTTAAACCAATTTGGTGCGTTGTGTTTAAGGTAAATTGAATTTGGAGAGCACAAAGCTGCCGTCACAATCCGCTAAAATGCACTAAAAACACGCTTTCTGGAGGGAAAGACATCCTGTCGTGAGACAGATCGTTTCCTCCCCTCAAACCCCAAATCTCGCTTCGCGGAAGACGCGCTCCGCAACTCGAAAGTCAACTCAACAAATCTGGCGGAGTGGCGCCAGTCGCGCGCGGATTGATCCTCGCGCTCAGAACAACAGGAAAGAGATTACAACTTCCGGAGGCGCTAAAAGCCTCAAATCCCCAGGTCGCCGCTGGCCGGCGCTTCCTGCGTCCCGCGGGGCGAAAACCCCGAAAACAAATAAGAAACGAGAATTTGATTTTCGTGCGACCCAAACCGAGAGTTGGGGACGCGCGCGCGCGCCTTTGATTGGTATCTCACTCCCTCGCGCGCACGCGCCTAACCCTCCACGATACCCTTTGGCGCGCGTTGTCTTTGCTTTGCGGCGCTCTGTTTGATCCGGAAAGTCTTCCGGCGCGCGTCTCCGGGGATCCTTTTTCTTCAATTATTCCGACATCCACACGCAGCAAGAAGTCAATTGTCGCGTTGTGCACCCCAAAAACAAAGACAAACAGCGCACAAATTGTGCTGCCACGAATCGGGGGTCGAAGGGGTGAGTAGGCGGCGGGATTACGCGAATGAGGCGCGGCGCGAGCGAAGCGGTAAACAGGAAAACAAGAATGAGAAGATACCTGGGAACATCGGGGCGGCGTGGGAGACGCGCAAGGCGACGATGAGTGTGCAATGTGGCGACCACGTAAACCCGCTTGACGAAGCTGGAAACCGCGGGATTCGGCACAGAAAACCGCTGCAACGACCTCTTTGCCGCCATGCCCGCAATCATAATAAATGGGTTCGTTCGCGGTCATGAAGCGAAGCACCGAATTGACCTTTCGCCACGTTTTCATTACTCTAATGCTCTAATCTGAGTGAGAGGTCGGGAGGCCAGATCGCGCTCGAGTGAACCAAGTTCCCACTCCAGACTGTGCAGAGCAGACCCAAGATTCTAGACAGAATAGAGGGATGAAGATCCACTCGCGCAGCAGGACCACACACGAAGCTCAATCCTCAGCAATATCTCGATCATCTCTTGTGGTTACTGTCCTCGTTGCATCGCGCAAGCAATTCAGGCGCGAAATAGGTGAGAAAGAGCGCCCGAGGGGCTCTGCAGAGGAGGGATCATCTGAATTTAGTTTGGAGTAAACAATGCGAGTCAATAAGTGCGAAATGAAAGACTTGGAGACTCCAAAACCCCAAGAATAAACACCAAATGACAAATCGTCGTTAATCATTGGGGCAGCAGACGGAGTCAACTCGTCGTCTGCGCTGTCATTCGCGCCAAATCACCGCCGCGTCACAGGCTTGAAAGCCAAGTTTCGCAGGGCGATTCATGCTCGCGTGACTAATCACTTCGCTCGGCCGATTTCCCCCAAATGCGCATTAAGTTCTGCTCTTCTGTTTCCGGCGCAGCCGAGGGTAATTGGAGGGAGTTGTTCTTCGAGTTGAGGCGCTGTAGCGGCGCGAGCAAACAACGAAAACGATATTTCCGTGGCTTCCTTGTTATCCGACGATAAATCTTTTTGGCGTCAAAAGAGAATCGAACTCCCGAGGGCCGCGCGTTGCGTTTTTCGTCAAAAGGTTACGACGCGCGTTGTGCGCTGGTCGAGCGGATGGAGCGGATGAAGCGACGCTGATATCGCAGTTTGATGATCGCGGAGAGATGACGCCGAAAGCATTGGAATCGTTGAATTCGAAAACCCAAATGCGCGTTGAAATCGCAGCGTCCTTCCATTCGCCGCCTACACAACGATGGATTTCGCTTCCCGCTGCCTTCTGCGATGCCGCCGCTTCTGCTGCCACTCAGATCATGCAACTTCTCATTGAGGTTTGTACGCCCAAGTCTCGGCCGATTCGCGGACGCGGTCGGCGTCGAAAACATTGAAAAATCATAAATTTTCGTTTTATCGAATCTCGCACATCAGTTCAAGTCGTAGGCGCACCAGAGTTTCCTCGATTGGCGGTTGGTGCTGTACTCGAAGTTCGTCCACTCTCCATCTAAATCGAATTCTCCCTTCAAACACGCGCAGAGCGTCCTCACCGGGCAAAATGTAGACGAAGATCGAATAATCCGCAACTTGCGAATGATCGTCTTCCCAGTTTGAATAATCGACGGCGGAGTTGTCGAGCCAAATCGATGTGAGAAAAGTGGTGATGCCGATGAAACTGGGGCCTGAAAGAGGACTCTGGAATGAATCGATGAATCAGAGCTTACGGTCAGTTTCTGAAGCCAAAAATGGTTTTCTTCTTCGCTGTGGATCGAGGCGGACCGCGCGGCGGAGATCCCCGTTTGCTCGCTGCACGCCGTCTTCAGAATCCGCAGCATGTCGGTGAGTACGGTAGTGTAGGTGACGTCCACTTGTTTGAAGCATCGGCCCTTTAGCGTCATCCAATCCTCTGCACAAATGACTGAAAATGCACCGATTAACAGAACTGCAGACCGCGTTCCTACAGTTCTGGTTGTCCAGATACGCTCCAAAGCCGCGTTTTCGCGTCTCACAAAGAAAGTCTCTGTTCCTTCAAGTGCGATACTGTAGCCGGTGATCTGAAATTTGAAGGTAAATAGCCAGGGCGCTTCGCTCGGTGGTTACCTGGGTGAATCCGATGCATTCGCGCTCCTTCGCACTGTAGGTGAAGATCGAGACGTCCGTGCGGCGAAGGAAATTGCGCGCGCAGGCGATAAAGTTAAAGTCGAACTCTTTGAAGACCTCGGTGGTTCCGGAGAACGCCTGATCGACGACGCGTTCGATGTCCAGCCGGAGTGGGCCGGCGGCCAACGCAGAGGAGCCGAGGAGAAACGGCAAAAGGAAGAAGAGCATCGTGGCTGTGGGGAGCGAAGGCGGGAAAGAGCGGATTTATTGAGAAATCAGAGAAGTTTGATTTATTCTGCGCTGGCGGCCACGTTACCAGAAAGTGTCTCGCCGTTCCCTGACAGTTGATAAGCAAAGCAGTTCGGAGGAGCATCGTCGAGCGCCCTCGATTGTCCCCAGGTTGTGTTTGACCGTCAAAAGTGAATTCAAATTGATCGCCTAGAAGATCAGAAATAGTTTATTTACATTCTTTGATTTCTCGTAATAATATATTACAAACGTCGATTGCTGCCCTGCGACCTCAATTTCAAAGCGATTTACACGTTGTGCACCCCTGAAAGACAAAGAATCACTTCGAGACATCGCGGTGCTCCCACTCACGTCTTTCTCTCTCGCACTCCACGACCGACGCGCAGTCGTCGTCCTCTTCCGGCGTCGACACCACCGACCTGCAGTCCTCTACCGTACTCTCGCAGCGCGAGTGCTTTTGCCGCAGCGAAGGGCGGTGGAAGCTGCTGGACATCCTGCGCACCACCGATGCTGAAATCTCCCCTCATCACTCGCCTGCTACCGTAATCCAAGACTCACAGAAGCGGTGCACGATCTCGTCCATTGTCTGCTCGGGTTCCTTCTCCCGCGCCCACTCCTGCAGGTCGCCCGACGCGAAGATCGCGAAGAACGCGAATCCGAAGAGATCGATGCACATTGCGACGAGGAAGCACGCTTGCCAGCCTTCGGGGTTCTGAAAGACGACTGTAGAGTGACGCTCTAGAAGGCGAGTGCTCACGTCTTTGGTCAGATGCTCTGTGAGGAAGCCGCCGATGCCCGCGAGCGCGCCGAATCCGTTCGAGAATCCCATGAGGATCGGCGCGTAGCGAGGCGCGATGTCGAAATGGTTGACGTTGAATCCGGCCATCTCGCAGCCGCTGGTGCCTGCGGCGAGCACGAGGAGCGTCACGGCGATGTAGGGTTCAGTGATGAAGGCGAGACCGCAGAGGAAGATCGCTTCGCCCAGGAATCCTGAAAGAAGCGGCGATTAGAGATGGCGCCATTGAGGACATTTTGGATTTGAGCCAAACAAGCCAGTTCGGCCCGCTGATTGTGAGCGGATTGGATCATCCTTCGGGCACCCTGTATCCTCGTGTTTCTCTGTTTCTAGCGGCAATCTCCGTTGCCGCGTTTCAAACTTCAAACCGAGAGAACCTTGTACCCCACTTTACACTCTCGTTTCGCACACCACGAGCCACAGATCACCGCCGCAGTTGATCTCTTTGCTCCCAACAAACACCTGTGCACCTCTGAACAGGTTCAGAACCCCAAACAGCGCCTGCGTTCACCGCCTAACAGGTCACCAACGCTACCTACCGATGCTGTTGAACATCTTGCGCACCATGCGAGTCGACATCTTTCCGCTCGCGCGCAGATAATCCGCGATTTGTCCGGACGCGATGATGATGAGAGCGAGGAGCAACTGTGGAAGCGCTGACACCAAGCCGCTCTGAAACAAACGTGTTGAGAGCGATCAGCGCACGATGCGCGCTTACGTCGTGCGTTTTCATCTTGAGGACGTCTTGCATGTAGGTGAGTTGGTTGCCGAGCAGCATGAAGAACGACCACGAGCGGCAGAAACTCGCGATGACGATCGCCCACACGGGAAGCGACGTGAGGATCTTGCGCCAGGGTACGGTAGTGAGCTGAAAACAGAGGCGAAACGGTCAGAAGAGGGGTGAGGGAAGCTAAGCCTACCGTCATCTCTCCGGTGCTGACTGGGCCGACTTGTTTCATGATGAAGCGGCGCTCGTCATCGCTGATGTGGCGATGCGTCGACGGCGAAGGAGCGCTGATCCGCAGCCACCACACGGCCCACACCATGCCCATCACGCCTGAAAAGAGAAGATTACGGTGGATAGAGAGGACTCGGAGGCATCTGAATAAATAATAAAAACTCCGACCGAACGCGCGAATTTTGCGATAAACAATCAATGCAACATTGCAGCCACTTCCGCTCGGCCGCACAGAATGACGTCATCGCAGCGCGTACAAAAACCACTTTTGCGATCTGCCTGTCGCGTCACTCCAATTCCCTCAAATCTCCAAAAAGCGCCGCAAAAACGAGTTCCGCCGACCTCCGCAAATCCCCTCGAAATCCCAATTAGCGCCGTTGCAGAGCGCGGGGATTCCCCGAACTCGTCGAACTTACCGTAGGCGTAGAAGGGCGCGTGCCAATTAACGTAGGAGACGAGATAGGCTGAGAGCGGCATCCCCACCATCACTCCCAAGTAGCTGCCGCTGATCGTGGTCGTCGCGAGCTTCGATCGCTCCATCGGAGGCGCCCAGTGCCGCCACACGCCGTGCATCGCGGGGAATGCGACGCCCTGCAAGAGTACTGTAGAATGAGAGGCGAGAATCGGGATTTACCAGTGAGAGACCCTGGAGGATCTGCAGAATCACAACGATCAGATCGGCTTGCGGATGGAAGCCGAGCGCGACCGCCATCAGGATGTTCAGGAGACCGGCCACGGCCACCGAAATCGCGTACAATCTAAACGAGGGTTACTGTAGGTCGCGCGCTCGAAGGAGACGAACCGGTTAGGCGGGAACTTGGCGGCGAGCATTCCGCCGGGGATCTGCGAGACCGCGTAGCCGTAGAAGAACGAACTCTCGAGCATTCCGAGTTCAGTGGGCGACCAGAAGAACTCCTGTGCCTGAAGTGGGGGAGAGATGAGCGCCTAGAAGGCAGAGAGAGAGACTTACGTAGACGTCGCCGAAGGGATCCGTGAAGTTGTTCACCATGCGCGCCTTCGCGGCGCCAAAGTTGCAGCGGATGCCGAACGCGATCATCAGCCCGATCGAGGCAGAGAGCGCGATTTGCCATCGTTTCTTCGTGAAGAACCACGTGTCCTGAAACGAGCAGAGCGTAAAGCGAGAAGAAGACCGACGTTCGCTGCTACAGTAACCCCAGAATGATGTCACTCTGTCAAGATGCCCTTTCGAGCGTTTCAAGAGATCAAAAACTGAAATTCTCGCTTGCGCCGCCTGCAAAAAGCGCGAAATCGAAAACATCGTTAAGCGACCGCTCTGTTACACTTTCGTGAAACTTGAAACATCGGCGCGCGAGTTGAAAGATGAAAACAATCGGCGATCAGCGGCGGGGATGACCAGAACGCGCTCTTCCGACCAAAACAGGAACGCCGATCTTCGCCCCGTGAGCCGCGCGCCGTGTGGACAGCTGTTCCGGTGATCAGACGGTGATGGATTACCGAAAGAGAAGCGAAGGAAGCGCTGTGTTTTGAAGCAGAGATGACGAGCCGAACGAGTTGAGAGTGATCTTTGTGGCGGGGTGATTGGAGTTTTAGATTGGGGCGCGATAGTGGGGTTACGGTAGGTGGTGGAGTGCGCTAAGGAAAACAGCCGGCGGTCTTTGAAAGTGCACCCCGATCGGGGCGAACGGTCGGCGCCCGGAGGATGCTCCGAAATAGTGCAGACCGCAAATTGTCCAAAAGTCCAAGGACACGGATTCAGGCTACACAGTAGTTTGTAACCTGCTACTGAAAGGTCCCGCAGCGCTCGCCGTGCCGCGCTCCCTTGCAAAACGGACAATTAAACGGCAAAATCACCTCGTTTTCGTGGATCGAGTCGAGATCTGGATCGCTTGAAGTGCTCGCTTTGGTGATGACACTCACAGACGTCGGCGTCCGAAAGATCGCGTCGCCCGATGACTTCCGCTCGTCGATCGTCATCTTTTCTCTGAAATCCAACTCATCAGAAGATCACGAAACACGCGCCGAGCGAACGCGCAAATCGCGTTCAAAGCGCGATTAAATTCGGTGGCGGCGGCCTCCGAGGGGTTCCCCGGCGCGTGATTCACCGTTCGGAATCTGCCGCAACCAAAATCACGACCGGTAGAAGGGCGAAGCGACCGTTAGGCGTGCACGATGAGTGGAACGTTGCAGTCGGTCGATTACAGCGCGGAAAACACGGCGGGCGAGAGGGTGCGCGCCTCCCCGCCGGGCAACGCGTGCGAAGGTGATTTTTACTCCAAAACGCGCTGTTTTTGTTTTGAGTCGAGGACTCCGGGCGCTAAATTAGGATCGCGAGTTTGCCGAACACACGGAGAGTGAGTCAGATCTGAGCAGAGATGGACTTTTGAGGAGCGCGTTTCCAGGATTCCACGCCCGCGAGCACAGAGATCACATCGCGTGGAGCGCGAATTGATGCGAATCAGAAAGAAACGCGAATTGCTGATCGGAAGGAGGATGCGCGAGGGAGATTGACGTCAACGGCGAGTCTCGAATCAGAGATTCAGGTTGGCGAACATCGCGGCGCATTTCTGGATGGAAATTGACGCGGCCAGAATTCAAAAGAGCCCCGGGGAGGCCGCCAAAGGGAAGCAGATCTGCTTGAAACTAATCAGAACGCGCTAATCGGCGTCTTTTATGTCTTTCAAAACATGAAGGCGCAAACGTGGCTATGCGGGTGAGTCAGATGGCCAAGGCGGCGAGCGAGCGGCGGCTAATGAGTCAGATCGCAATCGCTCGCGACAGGAACTTGAGCTGCAAGCTGCATTTTCGTCGAATTCCAGCGGCGACAGAAGATGGACTTCGAGCGAGCGGCGAGGTTCACGCGGGCGCCGGCGGCTCCCGTTGCTGAAACAAACCATTTCGGCATTTTCCGCATTTCGCAAAATTCCGGCGCGGTGACTCTTCGTCGCGAGTTGAAAGACGAACGACAAACTCCAGCGTCTCTGATTGGAGCTCAAACGCGCGGAATTCAGAGCAAAACGGCATTGAAAGCGGGCAGACGACCTTCAGCGCCACGGGCGTTCCAACCTGGACAAATCGCCAAAATGGGATTTCTGGGACTGAATGAAAAGAGAGGAAAACAGCGCGTCTCTCGCCAGGAACCTCGCGGCCAATCGAGCGCATTTCCACACAAAAACATCCAAAGAAAGGCGCGCGCAGCGGCCAAGCCAACTTCCTTCTTCCACCCACAACGCGCGCGCGGTAGAAGCGAAGGTGTTTACGCGTGTAGCGCGAGCGAATTATTATTAGAAACGCAACCTGATCTGCAAGCTGAGAAGAGCAGATCGCTGGCGACAGGAACGCCCTGGCCGGGTCGAGAAAGCACTCAAAATGACCCAGAACGACCGTAGTTTATACGTGCACTCTGGTCACAGATCACAGTTCTGCGTTCCGCCAATCGTCTTCTGGAATTCCCTCCCGTCGGACGCAAATCCGTCTGCAACAAACAACACCCGCGCTCCCCCAATTCACTCATTATCGCTGGATTCCACGCACTTTAAACGGCTGTTTGGCTGTTTTATGAGCGATTGAAAGGGTGATTAGCGGAGAGGTCGATTCGAGGTGAATCCCCCAAGTGCGGCGGTGCAGCGGCGGCGAAAACGCGCTTAAAAACGCGTCGACCGTGGCGTCTAGACGTTTCTTTAGGAGACCGGGAAGTGTAAGAGCGCAAAAGTCTCCTTCTGACCGCTCAGGAGACGAGCGAAACCGCAGGAGGAACGGGTGAAATGGAGTCTTTTGTAGAGAAACGCGGAAACGTGATTAATCGAACGCATTAGAGCCGCAGAATCGCGTCTCCATCGCCGCTCGGAGACGAGCGCGAGCGCGCGAGCGAGTGCAGAACGCGCATTTCTGGGGAAGACGATCTTCGGCGCCTCTTCAAAATCGTATTTTCCCCCAAAAATCACTCTGATTTTGTGTCGGCAAAGTGCGGCGCTGATTGATCGCGCACACTTTCGATGCCCCAAGGCGGCAGTGCGACAAACAGGTGCGTCCGTCCGTCCGTCGGTCTGTCTGGTGAGAGAGACCAAAAAAGTACAAATTGGGTGACGGTGATCAGCGCGCAGTTAGCATCGAAACCGAAAGTGTAAAATGAACTCTGATTCTAGGCGCGCGTCCCTTGATCTCAAGTGAGCTCTGCGGTTTTCTGGTCAATTCCGGGAGGAGGTCGAAAGGAGACGGCGGAAGCGAGATTGCAGCCTTGAAGTTCAGACATCTCGTGACGACGTGCGAATCGCAACTTTTGATTGCAGAGCTATAAGGAAGTGTTGCTGAAGGAAGTCTGAGATTACGAGATTGGAATTGTCTGTCAAGGCCATTTCCTGGTCCTCGCGTGACGTTCGCCAAACTTGGAGTTCAGAAGCAATCAGAAATCATCGTTTTTTCGAATGTCATGTGGAACAGAACCGCCAGCTGAACAGAATTCTTTTGGATTCATTTTTCTTGTTTGTTTCACTGAACGTGGAATCGAGAATCGACGAGGAAGATGCGGTTTGAGTGTGTGTGCGTGTGTTAACCGGCTTTCTCGAGTTTCGAATCAATTTCAGTGATCAGAAGCGTTCCAGTGCACACGGAAAGCGCCTCTCCAACCCAGCATCAGATGCCGCCGTCGCTGCAAGACCATCTGAACCGATTTTTGGTCGACAAGCCAACGGATAAGACAGATCGCCGCCATCAAAACCCCGAAACCTGTTTGGCGGAAAATTGCGAAACACTTTCAAAAGCAGTTTCGGTCGTTGCAAAGGTCATGACACCGCCTCGCCAACTTCAAAATTGAACAAAAAATTCGTGTGATTTTGACGCCGCAACTCTCAGAATGCGAGTGCGCCAAGAATTCAAGAAATTTGGATCAAAAAAGCGGAAAAATGGAGCAGAATTCAGAGATTCTGGGTCAAACGCAGCCGAACCCGGTACTTCGCAGCTCCCAAGAGTGCGCGAACAACCCGCTGCACCCGAGAACGTTTCGCTCTCGCTCGGGAACGCGTCAAACACGTCGTCGTCGTCGTCGTCCGGACGCGAAGGTGCGTCGCCGGCTGCAAACCAAAACCCGAAGGACCGGTGTGGACACGGTTATGAGGAGCGGCGGCTGCGATGATCGATGCGCGTCCCGAGTGAAACGCGTTCTGCAGAGCGCCGCGAGTTGCACTCGAAGGCGGCGGAGTTCAGATCTTGGAAAGCGAAAGGTCACCGTCGCCTGAAGCGCAGAGCGAAAGATGATGTCGATGTTTAGGTGCGTTGATCGGTGTGTGGAGCGCGGAGAGAACCAAGCGAGAACTGCTAGTTGTTGTTCAGGAGCGAGTTGCACGGATTACGGTATCAGAAGTGTTTGCGATATTCTTTCCTGAGTCATCAGAATCACAATTTCCCGCTTTTCGATTGACTGACGCAATACTGACCCATGTTCCGTTCCTTCGCACAGCGATCAACAACGAAAACACCCAGAGTAGGCGTAGGAGCGAATGGGAACGAGAATTGCAAGTGACAGAGGAAAACAAAAGGACACTTTGGAGGCGCTCGACGACCTCAACAACAAACACGGAGCGTTTTGCTGACACGAATACTCTGTGTTTTATTTGATTTCTGTATTTTGTGGTGATTGAAGCGAAGGACAACGGAATTGCACGGTCAAGAGCTCAGAAACACGTTCACGCAAGCAGCATTTGGACAAACGGTGCGAAAGTAAGATGCGTAGAGGTCCTTTTCTCCCGATTTCGTGTCCCAAAAACACCCAAAGCACCACTGCAGCCCCATTTCGCCAAAGCCGACAATGAACGACACACTCGGAGTCGCAACTGCTGATAAGACAACGCAAACAGCGCTTGCGAAATCGCTAGTTACAAACGCGGTCGTCGTTTTGCGATTGGAATGAAGAACGCGAAAATAATTAACGAATTTACTTTGTTTCGCCGCTCAGAGTTCAATTAATTCGCAGAAAACGAAACCGAAAACGAAGTACGTAAACAATTAATAATTCGCAACATCAGAGAAACCAAAGTGCATCATCTCGATGCGCTGAAGAGGAGCCTTCTCTGGGTCGTCTCCATACACGTCCAAAACTGCATTCCAGCGCAATTGAATGTTCGCGCCCTCCCGCGTGATATTCCAAATATCAACGGATTTCTAAAACGCCACATTAGAGCACAGAAAACAAGTCGGCGCTAACCTCTTTGAGTTTTTCGAGCTCCTTAAAGGCTCTTTCTGCCTTGTCTTCCGTCCACGCGTAAGTCTTGGCTTTGACAGACTTATTGGTTTCGTTGTCACGGAGCACGAGGCGGACGAGAAACGCTTCAGTTAGCGTGACCGTCGGATGAAGCTCCTTGGTCACTTTTTCGACAAAGACCTTCTTGAGGTCGCTAAATCCAAAACTGCATTCCTCAATCTCACAATTTGCAACTCACACCACGTCCGACGCTAACCACCGGCTCAGATCGCTGAACTCTTCGTCTTTGTTCATAAGTCTCACTCTGGATTGTGCTGTGAGCTCAAAGTAGAAGACACAGAGCTCCGGGTCAACATCTTCCTCCTCGGACTGAGAGTTGAAGCGAGAATCTCCACGTTCCACCGTCAGGTTCTCGAACTCGACAGCGAGACCCTCAAATTGAACCAAAGGTTGAACTCAGCGCGTTTCGTAAGCCAATTACCGTATCAACTCCGGCTTGATTCTTCAACATCTCAAGCTCATTCTTAAGATAATCCGCCGTACCGTGTATGTTTCGGCAAGCGTTGAACGCCATCACGAACACCTTCGTATTCACGTTTTGTCCGTGACAAACGAGTTTGAAGGGCAAATTCCCTTGTCCGCTGAATCGCGCCGCTTGGCGCTCGATGGTGACGCGGAGATTCCTGAAGCATTTGTAGCAGCGAGATCAACGCAACAGCGACTTACGTGACGTCGGAGATTCCGTTGAAACCCACGGGAAGAAGCTGAGATTGAGACAGAGACATTTCAGGGACTAGCGGCTAATCGCTGGAGAACGTACGGTGAAACTGAAACTGTAGCGGCTATTTATTTAGACGCTGTGGGTGTGGATGAGATAACGCGAGGGCGGTGATTTGGCCCGATCGGCAAACAAATTACCTAAGTTCCAAATGCACACAACGCGATTACACACGGACACGCAAGCACGACTGATGCGCTATTTCGAAAACGAGACGTTTGAGAAGTCGCGATCGATTAATGAGATTCAGACGCTCCCTGCGGTGGATGTCGGTTTTAAGCATTCTTCATTACAACACTAAGGTCCACGAGAGCTTTGCTCTCAAAATATGGGAGCAGAAACTCGCAGCCACACACTCTGGTGGCTGACACGGACGGCGGACTCAGCATTGGATTGGGCTTGATGAGCAAACAATTTTTATCAGTTTCAAACGATCGGTTCATACAGTGGTTACAAACGGTCATCTAAAAGACGAAAAGAGAGAGAAGAGCGGACGCGTCCACATTCAGAAGATGTCGGAATGGCCGAATCGCGTCGTTTTGATCACGCGGAACGGCTCCTCGTCGCTCGCGTTGTTGAAGACACACAAGACAGCATTGCCGCGGAACTGAATTTTGATCCCTTCGCGGGTCCACATGTAATGTCCATGTAATTCTGAAGTTCTACAGTAAAACATCAAAATAGGCGCTGTTACGTTCCAGATTATCTTCAGCTCCTGAAACGCTCTTTCCGCATGATCTCGTGACCACATGTAGGTCCGCGGTTTTTAGGGCTTGTTGGGGGGCACCGATTGGAGCGGGTGAAAACGGTGTGATCGACCTCCCACTATCTTGCAGACAGATCGTGGCGGAGGTTCCGATAGCGAGTGCACGTCCACTCGAGCGTTCTGATTCAATTAACTCAAAAGGTGCGCTGTGCGATAGCGGTCGTTTTCTGTCGCGGCGCTATTCATGTGTAGACTCAACTGACGTTCAGCGCCAACTCAACTCATTTGCACTGCATAGCAGATAGTTGATTAACTCGTCACTTCGCAGACCAAACAGTGACGAAACGGAACACTCAGATCCATCCACTCACTCACTGAACCGAACTGAAAATGCCGTAAAATAAGCAAACTTTTTAGTATATTCTGCTCTGAATCTCAATCTAAATCTGCTCTCAATTCTGAGCAAAATTAAAAATCTCAATTCACCAACTG